>OY365806.1:60368207-60425213 GCA_959347315.1 Bimastos eiseni | reverse complement strand
CGGAAGCACGTTGACAGACTCGTCTTCCAACGGAAGGGACGCACTACCGACAGCAGTCAACAGAAAACAACTCAGACGGTCCTTTACTCGGCCGAGAAGCGGAAATACTAAGGTCAAACGTAAACACTTAAGTCTTTTTAACAACTGGAGATGTTGGTCAGCCTTAACTACGACGTAGCTACCTGAAACAGCAACGAGCCTGCTACGCGACGTCACTCCTTAACTATCTGATCCAACACTCCCAGAAACTCTCATTGCACAGCCTTATATACACAGCAGATAACCTAATGTGCACTCTCTATGTACACCTCAGTACACATCGTAGGCCCGCTTTGGTTCTTCGCTACACCTTGCGCCTACGAGTCTACGACCAACGCACCTGCTCTAGGATGGTCCCAGATCATAGTCAATGCAGCCGCATCTAACAATGTATAAATATATATATATATATATATATATATATATATATATATGACAGCCGTTGCTGTCAAAGATTGAGGCATTAAGTTTATAAGCACATGTGGCATTAATTTTCAATACCACACCATCGAACCAGATGCATAGACTCATGTGGAGGTGAAGTTAATTCTTTGTCAGATTCATACTGTCATACATCACCGTTGGGCTATATATATATATATGTATATATATATGTATATATATATATATATAGATGTTCAAACGTCTCCAATCCTTATAGGACTGATGATCATTCCGCTTTCGTACAGGTTTATAGAAGCTGAATTTTGAACTTTTGTTGAAAAACAGCTTCAGGAAACTCCGCCATCAGGAGATTATACCAGAAACTACTCATACTCGTCATTATGCTTTTCTGGGGGGGTCTCTCCCAGTGGAATTCATGTCAATGATCCACCGTCCATTCACCGAACAAGATGAATGGCGCGCTCGCTTTCTGTATATAATATATATATATATATATATATATGTATAGGTATATATATATGTATATTTATAAAGATGTAACCCAAGGGCCTAAATGATTTAGTCGTAGATCAAGGGAGAGGTTCCAAGTTTTGTATAGTTTGATTTTGCATCTTTATAGATATACATTATATGCACTGTTAATGCACTTATAATATATATATAACATATATAGACTCGTACATATATATATATACCTATATATATTATAGACCCTTAGGCCCTATACATAATTAAGGTCATCTGTCTATATATGTGAATGTTTTTGTGTGCGCGCGCGTACGTTTTGCAGTAGGCTGTTGCTGTCAAAGCTGTCGAAATGGGGTGGCATGTGAACGGGCTGCATAGAATTGTTTCTAAGACGCATGAGATGTATTGACATTATACGAAGCACATTCATTCGAGTGACAATCAGTTTTGAATCGAAGATAAACCTCAAAGCATAAACTCAGCCAAACTGATCATCACAAAGACTACCGCCCCTTCCTAGAAAGACACCACCCTGCACCCTCTGCACTCCCTGCACCTGCAGGTACGATGGACATTGATCGGCTAGAAGCAGGAGGGCTCCTCCTCCTTCAGCTGGTCTTTGAATGCCGCTGACGGAATCGCTTGCAGTGTGTCATGGATATATATCGTTTCCGTCGATGCATTGAGTTGCTCTTCTGTCTCGTCAACAGTCTCCCATCTAAGGAAGGAAATGAGTCTCGTCTATTCAAGAAGTGCACTTTAGGACTCGTCCGATCGACCTGACGTATCGTGAGACATGTAAGATGGTGCCCTTCAACTAAAGTGTCGTAACCTATATTTCTAAAGAGAATGTCAGAGGACGGCAGCTGAAGGTAGAAGAGGGTTCAGTGTAGAATAGATGACCTGTCATTTACAGTACAACCGAAACATTAAACAAAAGTAGGCTCAATGCAAGTTCACTTAGATTTTACGCTACATTAGTCTCCGACTACATTACTTTACAAAACAATATCTTTGTCTTAAAAACTATAACACGCTGTGAAGGAGCGGGAACTAGAAGAAAACACTATTCTTTAGAGTTTAGACGATGAAAGAAAGGCAGGCCTACCCTGCTCCTGAGAATCTACATGTAGGCCTACTGACATGTAGTATGTCTACTCTGCATTATGGTATCAAACGATTCAACGTGTTAATAGTCAACTAGTGCCCACCGTTACTTCGTCTGTCTGTGTCTGTCTGCCTGTCTGTCTGTCTGTTGTCTGTTGTTTGTCTGTCGTAGTAGTAACAATTGAAACCTGGCTTTGAACTATTTTCTCAGTTGGTTTTCATTCTTAATGGACCCAATCGGTTACATCGTTTGTAGCATGCATTCATACGCTGCTAAGGAACATAAGACGCGTGCGTCTTATATTCCTCTGTGTGTTAGTGCAGCTTGTATACGGATCGTTGTCGTTCGATGCTGGTTAATTTCTCGGGAACCTTAAATGACGTGACATCTATTCAAACGGGCATAGGGTGGTGAAGGATCTCACCCTATCGAGTCATTGAAAAATTAGCAGGGTAAAGGCCATACGAGAGCTGCTATAGAAACACTTGTAAGTACATTACAATATTTTTAAAATCGTATTGGCCGCCAGTTTCCTCTCTGGAGGAATAGATTACATTACAAGCAGCCTGGTTTGGCACGTCGTAGGTTGATGATTTTATTCGTTGGTTGCCAATTATTATATTAATCTCAAACTCATCCTTTCAAAGCTCATAGAAATGCACTGTGCAACGAATCACGGAATCAGCTCATCATCCACCGCCAGGAACATAATTTGAATCATAACGGTCAATATAGGCCTATGTAGGCCTGCCGCCTGCGTCTACCGTTAGCCCTTAGAATATTTTGCCTGGTCGACTCCAAGCACTATGTGCTGTCTATATTTTCTGTTCATTGGTAGTTTTGGTACCTTTTTTTCACAGAGCTGCTATATAACATACGCCCTACGTAGTGTTAGGACAGTAGGTCACTATGTGAATTATGACTTTTTGTCTTCTTGTCTGAATGTCTGTCCAGTCCGTCCGTCCGTCTGTCTGTCTGTCTCATAACATCAACTAATAAACTAATGACCCCGAGCGTCAAATATACATGAAGCGTATACCCTGGGTATCAAGTGAAACCTCTCTGGATCTACCTTAGCGCACGAACTATGTATAACATACGGAATTATTGTATGCTCTGTTTTTGTATTCATGTCGTGGACTCGTGGAAGGGAGTGGCCCGCCTCTTGATCCGCCCTTATCTATGGTAGTATCAATGGATCTTGAATATGAATTCCGAATTTTATTCAACGATATGAACAGTTTATCAACTGAAACAGGAACTGGATTGCCATGGGCTGGAAATCGCTGATAACACGATGCAAGATATTATGCATGCCTATTTGTCTATGACAAATATGAAAGTTGCAATGTTCAGAATATGTTGGTCTCTTCGTATCTGCTTAAGATAAATAGCGAATTTAAGTTTGCCATAGGGGGCTATACGATGACCCGATCAGATTTGCTTTACTGGGATTGGTAACATTTGGTTATGGACAAGTTAGCTAGGCCTACATATTGGCCAAAGCAGTGACAGCACACGCCCTTTGCAATATAAAGGCCTGTACATTTGCACCAAGTATTCGAACTCCATCACTGCTCGCTTTCTGACAGTTCCAGTCCTAAGTTTGGATAAAGGAGAAGGGCGATGCTAATGATCTTTGTAATCAGTGTTGTTAAACTGCAACTAGGCCTATTACTGAGTATAGGTCCTGCGCGTTAACTGAAATATATTCATATATGCTTTTTAATTTATTCTCTGTAAAAGTTATAAGGACGAATATTAATATCAGGGGGTGGCTAATCCATTACGGCGTGTATATGTATTTTCGCTGATTCAGTCACTCCTACTGTCAAAGCATATACGAAATGATACCACTGGGAAGAAGTAATACAAAGTATACTTGGGTAGGCCCTAATGAGGAAAATATCGGTCCGCTTTCATCAAGGAGATAGTTTGTGAACTTTAACATAATTCGTCCAACCCTCCCTCCCCCCATTGGTGGAATGAGCGTTTAGATGGCCTCTGACCTCAGTGTGTTTGACTAGATGGGGGTTTCGAATCTCGGTTCTTGTGCTTACGAGACAGACATCTTAACATTTAGTCGCCGGGTAACACAACGTTTTTGGTGTTAAAGGAAGCTGATAAAGTTAATGGCTGACAATTATTTTTTAATATAGTATTCTTCATTTGGAATGCCAGGGCTTTGCGAAACTTATTGTTACACGAAGCTCACTTTATTCTGATGCCGTCAATGAGAGCACATTATTTTTATTTGGCGGTTGCTTTCATTAGCAATGATGGATAATATCTCTTGAACCTTCCTCGTGCGCTGTAGCTATTCGCTTGAGCTGAATCAGTTGAGGAAAACAATTGCGATGCAGGCCCGACGGGGGTTTGAACCCCGGATCTTCTGTTTACGAGACAGACGCCTTACCACTTGGCCACCGAGCCGCACGGTAGTACAACAAGATTCATCAAATTTCAATAAACCAAATCTCGTTGTAAAGCCCTACACACGACAACATCTGCCATCTGACTAGCAGCAGCATAATCCTATTGCAGTCGGTGTCTGTCAGTCAGACAGACAGACGTCCGGTCTGCCTGTATTTGACTATATACACATGTGACTGTCTGTGTGTGATGCTGTATATAGTCCTATGTATATGTTTGCTAAAGTTCTAGCGCCAATTATTCGCAATTAGTGAGTGAAATCATTGTAGGTTTCGGACGTGATGGTGGATACGTCATTCCAGTTTTGTCTACAGGATGACAGAAACTTGTTACCTGATTGAAATTTAGGTCTACGTATCTACCCAACTTATTCCCTTGTTCTCATTATGTAGGCCTATAGTGAACAAATAGGCTCGTTTACAGATTAGGGCAGGTTTGGTTTTGATTTCCGATTCTTTTGCTTACGAGACAGACGTTTAGACCTTTTCCTCAATATATAGTCATCACCCAATTAAACCGTCCCCAAGTCATTCAGAATGCTCTCGCCCGTGCTGTAACCAAGACCCCAAAGCATCACAATTATCACTCCTGTCCTCAAATCACTCACTGGCTTAAAAGACCTGAACGGATCATTTCACTCACCTACAACACACTGCAGGTGCTCTTTCTCAAATCCTATCCTCATTCCTCCTCTTCCTCCTATCTCTCTCGCCGTTTTAACTCCAAACACCATCCACCTTAGCCATCTACCTGTCTGACTGAATGACTCTCTGGATTTGGAGCCTCTGCCTATCGATTCTGTTTTGATTAAGCGCAAGTGATTAAGCTATTTCCCGCGACTTCGCTTTTGTGGGCGCTGTATAAATGTTGAGATTACGATTACGATTAAGGTAGGCCTAAACCTTTAATTGCTTACTAGGTTCTTATATAGGTTTCGAAACAGTTACAATGATAAGTTTACTACTTCGAGATACTGACGACAGAATATTTTTGTGCGAGTTTGATGAATAGAAACAGCGTTCTTACATAACTATAAGCTAAGGCTTTAGTATTGGGATCGCCAAAACAGTTGCGATGCAGGCCCGACGGGGGTTTGAACCCCGGATCTTCTGTTTACGAGACAGACGCCTTACCACTTGGCCACCGAGCCCCACGTATGTACGTCCAAATTCATCAGCTTTTATAGCGAGTCATGTAAGCCTACAAGTAGGCCTGTATTCATCGTTGATTCATTATGACAACAGCTGTGATTGTGTGATGCCTGCCGTTTCTATGGTTTCTGACTCATAGGTCACTACAGCTGCCAATACCATTCTGTGCATGAATGTGTGCATGTGTATATGTATGTATGTATATCTGTGTGTCTGTGTGTCTGTCTGTCTGTATGTATGTATATGCATGTACGTTTGTATGTATGCATGTTTGTATGTATGTTTGTATTTATGTATGTCACATTCTTGATCATGAGCTACATTGTATATCGGCTGCTCGGCATTATTATTATAATAGGTCTAATTGCGCAAAATCTTCAAGCATATATAAGTAGGCCTACTACTGTTCATTGAAAACCCCATATGGTCAAAATTATTGATCGCTAAACAACAGTAAATGTACAAGCTTTCTATAGCGACCCTGGTACGACCTCAACCATACAGGGGCGTCAATCCCCTCTGAGTGATGGGGCAAACTCCACTTAACCCAAGGTCCCAGGTGTCATGAAGGCAAGATATTCCTCCTCAAAGACTAAAACTACACCCGCTACCTGAAATTCGGACCCCCTATCTGGACGCCTCTGCAACCCTATTCATTTTCAGTGAATTAATCTGGTGAGATCCTTCACCACCCTCGCCCCCCCTACATTTGAATGGGTGCCACGCCATATAGGATTCCAGTGTATGGATCGTGGTAGCCCGAGATCCAAATCTGTGAAATATGGAATAGGTGGGTAGGTTTATTACAACCGACGACCTCACTCACAGAGATGCATGGGACGTGCGTTCTAACCGACGAAGCTAATCGGGCATGGATCAAAAGGTGACCCACGCCCGCAGAACCAGAAGGACTGCCTTCGGAGGCCCTCGCAATAATTATAGAAATCGCCTGTTTTGGTATGGACGTTGAAAGTCTGTGAAATTTGCAGTTCGAACAGATGGTCATTTAAGGAGCATCCATCAGAACTTTCCATTTGAATTATTTTAATTAAGTTGTAACTAGAATCTCATTCAGTTGTCTTTTTGTAGATAATTTACGAGGAATCGCTGAATCATGGGCAACACTCATGACACCGAAATGGCGAGGATTGAAGCGGACCACATCCAGACGAAGTGGCTGACATCGCACGACTATCGCTGGGGATACAGCACGGAAAGAGGCAGGCCTACTTATTGGTCTTGGTCTAATCATAATTTATATAGCGCCGAAAAATATAGACAAACTACAGAAACTATGGGAACACTGAGACTTGGTATACTTTGTGCGTGTACTCGAGTATGACTGGTAGAGTTTCAAGTAGCCTACTTGAACTTGCAGTCTTACCAATGTACGCCTACTTGTACTTGAAACCCAAGTAGGCCTACTTGTAAGCAGTGTTATATGCAAGACTTGAAACTTCAAGACCAAGACAAGACCGAGACAGTGAGGTGCCGAGACCGAGACGTACCAAGACCGAGACCGAGACACTAGGTCCAAGACAGTACGAGACAGTAAAAGACAAGTGATCTGATATAAAAGGCTGTAAAATACTAATGTAGACCTCTATAAGTTTTCGGGAATAACGTTCATCTGTAATTTCAATTTGAACTTATAATGTATGTATAATTGTATATCAATTCCTGAGAATAATTTTTATATTGCCGCGTTGTATCTTTTTCAATATCTCTTCTTTGACCTATCTTCTGAATAGTATAAATACAGCCTTTTTAGATACGTCTGAAATATACTAGACGATTTTAAACAGGCAAATTCGATACCAAATAGCATATGAAATTATAAATTTGCCGCATTCGCCCTGAGAAACTCGAAGTTGTTCCAATCGTTTCGGTTATGGTGGTTTTAGCCTACATCAATGACAAGCGGCACGCCATAGCTAGGCCTACTGTTTTGTCAATAACTTCAAATTGCGTATACGCAAACTTCACAATTTAAGGTTATAGGCCTATCTCATACATTATAGGCCTATCTCATACATTGTTTTAAACTTTAAGACAATTGAATTGATTTCAGTATCATGTGTCTCGCGCGTTAACCAGAATTACCGTTTCTTGTAGATTCCGGTTTTAGTTTCTAGCACAAGACTTTAAGACATTTAACGCGAAACTTACCGAGAGACCGCTTGTTCGAGACAGAACAAGACTTTCACTTCAAGCCAGTTTCTAAAAATTCGAGACACTACCGCGAGACAGAGACAACAGGCCTCCGAGACCGAGACACAAAAAAACTGTCTCGAGACGTCTCGAGACCATACAACTCTGCTTGTAAGTGGTAGGCTACTTATTCTTTGTTGTATGGCATCTCAAGATTTTACACAATGCGTCTCACAGAATGTATTCAGAGCCATCTCAGAACGGAAATGCCGTGGTAAGCAAAACGGCTTTAAAGAGTAAGAGTCCGATGGAGAGAAGCCAGTCATTAATTTAGCAATTTGTGAGGGAGGAAGGTCATTCCATTTTGAACAACCCATAATAGCAAACGCCCCGTGTTGGCCGAATCCTAGGAACAAAATGATCAAGACTATTATATATGCAGAGCACAGGGAACAAGATGAGTGCGCAGATAACTGCTTTCGAAGAGAGAGACAGACAGACAGACAGACAGAGAGGGAGAGACAGAGAGAGACAGAGGGAGTGACAGAGAGATAGAGAGAGACAGAGAGAGAGAGACAGAGAGCGATACAGAGAGAGAGACAGAGAGAGACAGAGAGATAGAGACAGAGAGAGAGAGAGAGGGACAGAGAGAGAGACAGAGACAGAGAGAGAGACACACAGAGAGAGACAGAGACAGAGAGAGAGACAGAGAGAGGCCTAGGCTAATTGTACTTACAAATTTAGTGTTGGCAGTTGGATGCATGAGAGCGAACAAAGTTGATCCGCAGCAGAAAGAGTACATAGGCGATTTGAGAAGCGGACGACAGCTTTCGGATTATGAGCCTACGGTAACTGATGAAGTCTGTAAGTCAAGTGTTCTTCTATTGCCTACACAACCGGTCGGTTCCATGTCCTTCTTTGCTCGTCTCTCTCAATCGTTGCATGTCCGGTTGTCTGTCTGTGTCTATCCGTCCGTCTGTCTATCTCTCTGTGCGTCTCTGTTTCTGTATGTCCGTCTTTCCGTCTGTCTGTCTGTCTGTCTGTCTGTCTGTCTGTATTTCTCTCTCACACCCGCCACACTCCTTGACCTCGTATGGTTTTACGGTTCCGTCCGCGAATTCCTCTGAGCCCAATCCAACTTCATTTAATTAATGAACCGAAAGAAGATTTCCAAATTCCAACGAATCAAGTTCAACGTCTTCTTTCTACCTTCAATACATCTAGGGATGATGTAATACATCTTGAGATGAAGTGATACATCTTGGGATGACGTAATACATCTTGAGATGAAGCGATACATCTTGGGATGATGTAATGCATCTTGAGATGATGTAATACATCTTGAGATTAAGTGATACATCTAGGGATGATGTAATGCAACTTGGGATGATGTAATACATCTTGTGATGAGGTAATACATCTTGTGATGAGGTAATACATCTTGTGGTGATGTAATACATATTGGGATGATGTAATACATCTTGTGATGAGGTAATACTTCTGGTGGTGATGTAATACATCTTGGGATGATGTAATACATCTTGTGATGAGGTAATACATCTTGTGATGAGGTAATACATCTTGTGGTGATGTAATACATCTTGGGATGATGTAATACATCTTGTGATGAGGTAATACATCTGGTGGTGATGTAATACATCTTGGGATGATGTAATACATCTTGTGATGAGGTAATACATCTTGTGATGAGGTAATACATCTTGTGGTGATGTAATACATCTTGGGATGATGTAATACATCTTGTGATGAGGTAATACATCTTGTGATGAGGTAATACATCTTGTGATGAGGTAATACATCTTGTGATGAGGTAATACATCTTGTGATGGGGTAATACATCTTGTGATGAGGTAATACATCTTGTGATGAGGTAATACATCTTGTGGTGATGTAATACATCTTGTGATGAGGTAATACATCTTGTGGTGATGTAATACATCTTGGGATGATGTAATACATCTTGTGATGAGGTAATACATCTTGTGATGAGGTAATACATCTTGTGATGAGGTAATACATCTTGTGATGAGGTAATACATCTTGTGGTGATGTAATACATCTTGTGATGAGGTAATACATCTTGTGATGGGGTAATACATCTTGTGGTGATGTAATACATCTTGGGATGATGTAATATCGAATTCCATACAATGCAAGGCCGGCAAGATTTGAAGGAAAAGGATACAAAATCCAGCCAAGACGACGCTGGATGGATAATATAAATTATGACATAAGATCGTTTGGACCAACACTTAGAAACTCTTTGGGAATGTAGGGGAACAATAGAATTGACTAAAGACAGTAGACATTTGCTCATTCTGCTGCTATTCGTTAATAATGAATAAATTAGTCATTAATAATTGACAGAACTTACATATTAATTAATGATGGTTCATTTGGTTAATTACTCTGGTAAAGTCTTGACTCACTTATTTACGTGTATCATCTCGCCTTCAGGATACTAAGTTCTAGCGACGCAACATAAATCTTTCTATTGCACACCGTCAATAAATCAGTTGTTGTTTGGATTTCGGAGTGTGTCTGTCCGAATGCGTGCCTGTGTCTGTATATATGTGTCTGTATATATGTGTCTGTATATCTGTCCGTCTATAGTTTCCCGAAAACGAGATGCTACACGTGAATAACTGTCTGTACGTCTGACTCTGTTTATATGTATGTCTGTCTATCTCATGTTACCCTATATATGTCTGTTTGTCAGAATATATCTGTCTGGTTGCTTGTCTATCTTACTGTCTGTCTGTCTGTCTGTCTCCCTGTTTATCGGTCTACCTGTCTCTCTGCCTGTATATCTGCGTCTTTGTCCATTTTCAGTCTGTCTGTCTGTCTGTCTATGTATCTGTCTAATTATCTGTCTGTCTGAGTATATTTGTCTGTATATTTGTATATCTATCCATCCATCAATCCATCAATCCATCTATCTATTTGTTTGTTTTTCTGTCTGTCTGTCTGTCTGTATATCTGTCTGTCTGTCTGTCTGTCTGAGCAGCGTACTGTTGTCTGTCTGCCTGTAGGCCCAGACACCTGGTGGATGCACTATCCCTCAGCCTCCGGTGGGATGCAGTCGCCCGTCAACATCCTAACGGAAGAGGCGTACATCGATTCCGACCTGGCATCGAACCTGTTGCGCATCTACTACCGGTCGTCGCCCTCTGGCGGTGGATGGGTAGGAGGAGGAGGCGGAGGAGGAGGCAGTAGCAGCGGAAGAAGACCTTCGATGGATGGACTGAGCGAAACACTCGTCCTCACCAACACCGGAAACACTCTCCAGCTGAACGTCGTCAACTCACAGTCATGTACGCCAGAGCAGGAGGAGAGTTTCATTACGGATTTATATAGCGCCGCTTCGAGACAAAGATTCTTCCGATGCGTCTCCGAACTGATAAAGCAAAGCTATATACTGTCCGATGTTCGGTCGACTATGATCGCTACCCCACTCATCATAACCTCAACCACTATATACCACCACCAATACCATGTGCACCACCACCACTATGCACTGCGTGAATCACCACAACCACGTGTACGAGAAATACCACTACCCCCACGTTAACCACCACTGCCACCACCACTACCACTCCGTGTGCGAGCAATACCACCACCACTACGTTAACCATCCACTACCGCCAAGATGTGTACTAACTATGCCACACAATCACCAACACCATTACCAGCAGAATCATTCCTCGTCTCCTTCATTGCTGTCACCGATAGCCCTATGTTGTTCATGAGTTGCTTGTTGTGGTTGTACGATTGATTGTCGATGCATGTGACGGTTGTTCTGTTGTTGCTGGCAGACATAACAGGAGGTCCGTGTCGTGAGTACTCCTATGTCCTCGACCAGGTCCAGATCCACTGGGGAGCTACAGACAGCGCTGGGTCCGAACATCTCGTCAACAGTCGACCATATGCAGCAGAGGTACACTTGTATACAAGCCCTATCAGCTCAAACAACCCATCACCCCTCAGAATACAAATCAATCATCAGACCATTTATTCACCATGGACCTACTACTAGGATAAATAGCTGAGTGTTTTACTACAGTAGGTGTGCTTGTAATACAGTTAGTCTACCATCATAGGCCTACTATGCTCCTAAAATATGCCTTCCTGCCATTTAGGCTAGGCCTATTCAAATTACGACGACGATGACAACAACAACAACAACAAAGCAATAATAATATGAACCATTATTGTTATTATTGTTGTATCAGTAGTACTTATAATGATGATGATGATGATGATGATAATAATAATAATAACAATAATAATAATAATAATATCAATAATAAGAATAATCATAGTAATAATTGTAATAATAGTGATAATAATAATATTAATGCCAGAATCGGTGGAGACGTAACCAACTCACCGTTCCATATCACTCATTTATCTCTTCCTCTGAACAATTTTATTATCACCTGAAGGCTAAAAAAGGACCTCGGTAAAAGAATAATGATAATAAAAGTTTAAAGTAATAATAATAATAATAATAATAATAATATTTTATTGTTTATATTACTTTGTGCAAGCGTATTATATCACAATATAGTGTTGTGTTTGTTTCTCGTAGGTACAACTAATTCACTGGAACGAAGATCTCTTCTTGAATTATGAAGATGCAGCCAAATCCAACGATGGACTCATTGTTCTTTCAGTCTTTGTTCAGGTAAATATATCATTTATAAGAAACTTTGAGTCTCCATAAACTCGGTTTATTTTGAACTTTTATTCAGTATTCAATTGTTGTATTAGTGAGCTGGATTTCCATTAAGATATACGTTTAAGCGCGTCCTAGTGACGTCGTTGGTGAGTCATAGAACAGCGCGAAAGTCTTTCTGTCCCGCCATAAAAGAGACACCTATCGACGGCGTCGCTTAAGCAGCAAAAGCCCACCACCGACCCTATAGCATATTTCCCGCCAAAAGAAAAGGGCTGACGTCTATAAAAGGTTCGCACACGCGTTGTCCAGTTTTCCCGCCAGCTGCCTCCAGTCTTTGGGAGAAGAACTCAGCCAAATTAGGGTAAGTTTTATGTGGAAGTTCACGTGGAAAAGAAATGGTGCTGCCAGTCACCTCCGATAGTTGGGAGTAATAGGAGGCTATGGTTGGAAGCAGTGTGCCCTCTAAGGAGCTGTGCGCAATGCTGCGCATGTGTGGGCGCGCACGGACCGCCGAGCCAGCGCACAAAAGAATTTAGTGTGCGCACAGAAATGTTTTTTTGCAAAAATAACGAGTCATGATTTCGTTTTATGAAATTTCTGCAGCGTTCACGGATTGCTTCCCATCTTTCCCGCCCTGCTTCAGCCGTAGATATTCTGTTGACCTAATTATGATAGATAGTCTATCATGCCATTCATATTAGTCCCAGATAATGCACAAGCATTGTCTGATACCATTCCGCCGCAGATGGAGCGCTGTCTGAAATATATGTAGGCCTATACCCCGCAATCAAGTTGACCAGACGGTTGAAATTTCTGGAGTTATGTAGCACCTATAAATTGTAGGACGTAGATTCTGTGAAATAATAAACCGAACCCAAACTCTACTAGACTGTTGTCGGGTATTACACCACCTCGCCTCACCCAGTAGGAATATCCGCAGGTGATAGTTACAGTAATGTAAGGTTCGCTTTGGAAACCATTGCACCGCCTATAGTTCTCCATAGCTGCTATAGCCTGCGAGGTTGTGAGACCGTCCGCGCCCGGACTATGGGTCGTTAGGACGAGCGGAAGGACCCTTGCATAGGCGGAGACGTGGTCTTGGGTGGGGTTGGGGTCAGATTGACAAAAATGGGTTGGGTGGACAGCTCTGAAAAAATAAAAAAGCGATGAACAGTGCAAATAAAAAATTTATAATAGGCCTATTTATGAAAATATGTATGAAGTATTGGGGGATAAATAAGCAGCTCCATCCCTTCCATCTGAAATTTCAGAGGAGACCATCCCCTCCTGTCTCCCCTATTATATTTCTCCGCCTCTGCGCACTTCCGGTTGTAGTGGAGAGAAGACCAGGGTTCGAACCCGTGCGACATAGAGGGGAAGCAGCGATAGGCGCACGAGGAAGGGGCTTCCGGTTCCCATTTCAATATTCATTGATGGCATCTGGAGCGAGGCAACAAGACACCCTACCAAATGACCCTAATAATAATAAAAATAATCTTCGTTTAATTTCAAACAGACAAACCGCAGTATGATTACCAAAAACAACCGCTTTAAACCTTCCTCATTTTAGCGCTTTGTATCTGAGTCTTTGTCGGTACCTTTGCTGCATTTATCAAAGAAGCCAACTCGCTTGCCAGAGGCGTCCAAATAGGGAGGTCCGCAGGAAAATGCATCCAATTTCGGGTAGGAGGGATATTTTGAGTCTTATGAGAATATCTCGCCTTCCTCAGGCTTCCTGACACTTGGGACCGGGGTTTTGCCTCCATCATGCACTCAGAGGAGAATTGATGTCCCTGTCGCTTGCAACTTGTAATGTAACTTATATGTAACGTATATTATATAGTGCGGTGGTGTAAGACACATAAGGCATCACCGATGGTGTGCCAAAGACCTATCCATAATCAGATCATTTCGATCATGATTCCACCTCTCATGTACTTGTACATCTTGTGCGCGGGAACTCTTCCTTGGGGTTAGACCTTAAGGAATACCGAGTCCCGGCTCATGTTCTTCATGTTGAGCCCTGCTGGCATCATTGAATACATTATGTAGCGCCGTGTTCTGCATGCAGGTCGGGCAATCGTTTACGGTTACACGCACGCGTATGACGTATTAGGTCGGTCGTTGCTATGCATGCATTTCGTCGAGTGAATCGTTGATCGTATATGCCATTCACGTTCCCCGGATTAAAACCCGTCTCCGTGGACCAACCGATCCGCATACCGTTCTACTTAGGCTATTACCCCAGTGACGACTGATAGTAATATCGCTTGGAATATTCTTCGTTCCCCGTCGGATACTAAATACATCGACGGCGCCACTGGAGGAGACCAATGGTCGCATGACAATGGACCATGGGCCTGTCCCGATTGTCGCGTTCACGGTTCCATCCGATAGCGTGGTGTTATTCGAGGCTGGATGGACAGCGGAATTGGAGGAAGGAGGAGATAGGTGGAGAAGGATGTGGAAGTAGATGGGGAGAAAGCGTTAAGGAGGAGTAGGGAGAAATGAAGACGGATTGAGGAGGAAATTGATTGGAGAAGGAATAAGAGAGGAATCCTTAGGAATGGGTAACAAAGAAGAGAAAGAATGGATATCAGTGAGGAGGAGAAAGGCTGAGCAGGACGAAGGCGAAAGAAGGAAGAGGAGAAAGGAGGAAAAGGTGGAAAGAGAAGAAAAATGAGACGGAGAAGAAAGGAGAAAAGGAAGCTATAGGAGGATCTTTACGAGAATGATGAGAGAACGACGCTCTTCCTAACTTCTCTTCTTTTCTTTTCATCCTCGTTGTCTTCTTCATCCTTCTTCATTTATTCCGTTCTCTGCCATTTCATCGTTCGCATCCACCTCTCCTCAGTCCTACCACATCTATTTATCTTCCATTTCCTGCTTTCCTCTCTCTCTCTCTTCATCATTCTACTCCGCACCAACGCCTGCCCTCTACCTATTCTTAATCTTTCGCTCTCCTCTATCATCATCATCTCCATCCTCCTCCTCCTTCTCCTCCTTCTCCTCCTCCGCCTACACCTCTTCATCGTCTATCAACTCATTTAACATTCCACCTTTTATTCTCATTTCCTCCTGGTCCATATTTCCTCCTATCCATATATTACTTACGCCAAAAAATCGCGTACATTTCGTGGACCCCTCCCCCATGCGTACGAAAATCTGAGCTCTAACGTTCCCCCCCTTGCAAAGGTTAAATAGCTAAGGACATCTATAAGACATTGATTTTACTATAGGTCATTTATTTTTGTTGAGCATCATATTTAACAGCTTAGGCTAAATTTATTAACTGTTATGAAGAATTAAAACATTTAACAACACTTGCATTTGAAATGTTGTACGGCTACATAAAATTGATTAAGCAGGAATATAGTCTGTGACTGTGATTGTTGAGTTCTCCTACAGTTCGTTTTTAATATTCCGTATTGTGGATGTCATAAAATACAGTTATATTTGCGTACGTACATATTTTCGGGTCCACTTCCCCCACCGTATACGCACCCGTACGCAAAATGGCCTAAATTCGAGCCCCCTTCTTCTCGCTTCGTACGTAATATGTGGATGGTCCCATAGACGGAAAATGAGCGTTGAAGCGGCATTGCATTAATGCAATTTTCGCCAGACGGTATTTATGAGAAAATATCGACGAAACGGCGAATTTGACGAAGAGAATTCTAATAATTCGGCGATAGAACGACACAAAGCTTTGGTCTGTTGGTCCACGAATGCTCAGCATTGACCCAAAGATACATAAACTCCTGACGTCTTCCATCTTTAATGTATACGAAATTCTGACGAATGCATAAGGTTAGACAACGAGCACACTTAGCACACACACATATACATACATACATACATACATACATACATACATACATACATACATTATACATGCATCCGTGATTCCTATTTCCTACTCAGTGTAGGCCTGTTATGTAAGCTTATATTGGAACCATCTCTCGTCGTTATAATTAAGACGGCCGCTCAAACCAGTCGACGAGCAATATTATTTAGCCAACAGGCATATCATTCTATTCTGATCTAAGTCTAATCTGAACTAGTCAATCCAACCTAATCTATTCTAACTTAGTACGATCTGATTTAATCTGATCCAATCTTTGTCAATAACATGGTAAGACGTCAGAGACCATTGTGGTCATAAGCGACGTCCCTAAACTTATTATGTAATATTAATCAAAATCTATTCTACTGTGGTCTAATTTTAATCTTATTTACTTAGTACTTAGTCCTTCCTGTGTAGGTCAACACATCGGGCAACGCACTTCCTCTATTCGTCTCTAACAATTTGGCAGAGAAAATCTGGAGCTTCCGAGTCTCAACTTCCGAGGATCGGCTTTCATTGAGACCCTTCATGTAGGAGCTTGGCGGTTTGCGATCCCCGGCCGGTTTCACAGGATTGCGTCTTTCCCTTGCTCCCTCCTCTTTTCCCAGCCTGTGGTTTGGCGATTGAATTTATTGCGTTGTTTCAGTTGCAAGCTTTGTTTTACCTGGGTGGCAAGCCCACCGCAGAACCCTCCTCCTTTATCCAGGCTTGGGACAGGCTCAGACCTCCGGAGAGGTCTGAGGCAAGAGTTAACCTTTTAATCTAATTTAATCAAATCCAAACTTATCTGATCTGATATATTTTTAATTTAAGCTAGGCTACAATGACTTAATTGATGTTGCCGGTGTTATTTATAACGCACAGTTACAGCCTTAGCCTACATCAGCGAATGGTATCGCCTATCCTCCGTGTTTCCTTTGTATGCAGTCAGCCTATAGTCTTACTTAGGCTTATACAAGTTATATACATATATATATATATATATATATGCTTATACAAGTTATAGATATGGGATCATTAGGACCTAAGTATATAGAATTATACATAGCCTGATATGAGAGGAAAGAAACACTCCTAATTAAAACTCCTAATTGACGCAGTGGATGAGGCGTTGGAAATCACGGTTAGTGCTTTGCAATCATTGCTGACATTTGGACGGGTGGCATTTCACGGAATACTAAGTCAATCGGACCAAAAGCAGAAGGCGGCTGTAGGCCTATAGGTCACCTCTAAGCTATGACCACAATTTACCAGCGCCAGTTGGGTGGCAACCGTTGTTTCTTATCCTTGTAGATCAAAGGTCGTTTGTTGCTTCTTACGTATTCTAGCGCTTCCTATGTGTTGCAATGGCTATGCGAAAAGTCTTGTTTTTTCTTCTTTTTATTTCTTCTTTTCCTCCTCCATCTACTTTTTCTTCTGCTTCCTCTTCTTCCTTCTCCACTTTCTCCCACTTTTCCTCATCTTCCTTCTGCTCTTGGAAGGAATTCTCTTAAACAGCTCCTCAACGTGCCATCTTAGTACAGCCTATCTGACACACGCAGCGCTTCTGGATAGGCTTGTGCCATGCGCTTTGCTTTTAAGACTTATTTAAGTAGCGCTTTATACTTTAAAGGCTACGATTTCACGCATAATTATTAATTTCGCATTGAACGAAGCATAAACGCCTTACAGTACATCTGGCAATGTGTTGTGGGCAATGCGCCTGTCTATCTTAGGGATCTGTTCACCTTAACTTCGGCTTCTTCTGGTCGCCGATCTCTTCGCTCGGCCTCTAGAGGCCACTTTGTGGTTCCACATGCTCATACCACAACCAGGCAAAATAGAGCTTTTGAAATTGTGGGTCCTCGTGTGTGGAACAACCTCCCATCTGACCTGCGCTCTCTCCCGCGCGACCTGTCTGGCTCTTTCTATCAACTTCTCAAGACTTTCCTTTTTGACCGGGCCTGGGTCGGGAGCGCCTCTGAATAGTTATCTTGAAGAGGCGCTATATAAATTGCATTGATTGATTGATTGATTACGGTGGTGTGCTTGATCGGCAGCTGACGGAGGACAGATGCACTGAGGCCCTAGAGGAAATTGGAAGACTGGCTGAGGACATACCCTACAGGAACCAGAATGTCCCTGCCAAGGACGTTCAATTCATGTCACTACTTCCAGGTAGGGTAATCGTCGAAGTTCAGCTAGGATAAGACGATACGTAACCGGGGGTCTTGAATGGCAGTGCACGGTAAATTATCTGAACAGATCAATTCGTTGAAAATGAGCAAGTTCTACTGTCGCTATGGAAAGAATTAGCATTTACGTTAGACATTTATAAGACATCGCACAAATTAGTTTCAATGGAATCTAGGAAAGATGATGAACATCTGTGATTTTGCAGAATAATTAGATAATTGGAAAACTGACACATGGATCATTATATCGTCAAGCGTTCCTCAAACATAGGCTACAGCCGCTACACAGTACACATGGTAAATTGGGGCCATACGCTGTCCACATTGTGCCACTGTTCGCCTGGGAGAACTGCATGGTAGCCACTATCCAGCAATTGGTTCTTTACCTTAGGCCCAGTGAACATGACTGCGGGGTTTGTGCATTTATGGATCTTGATATTGAACTAATTGTTTACTCTGCCTTGTCATCGATTTTTTTTTACTGAGCGCCTGTGAATGAACTGGTTCTTTTGACTTCGCCTTTTTAGTCAATTCAGTAGCCTATTCGTTTAAGTCAGAATCAATCCGACAAACCTCAACTTAATTTGCACTGATTTTTATGGCGCTGATGAGATCTCGAGATTAGGATAGCGATTAAAGTGGTAAAACTGGTTTTGGTCTTTCTATTTAACAGATGACATTCACAAGTATTGGACGTACGAGGGATCGCTTACGATGCCTCCCTGCTACGAAACGGTCAACTGGGTGATATTTGAGAAGCCAATACTGGTTACGAAACGAATTGTAAGTGTAATAAATTTGGTAAAACGAATATCAAAGTAGGTTTACCGTATTGTAGTTTCCTCAGTGATTGATTGATTGATCGATTGATGGATTAGCATAGGATACATTAAGCGCATATAAAATTATCAACGACAGTTGTGCACGTGGAATCTGAGTTTTCCACCTGAAAGTTACATAAGTTCATTAGTTTAAGAATTCAGTTTGAATAGCAACGAAGTATGACCATTGACCAAACCCACACATTGTCTAAGTTCTCTCAACTAGCAGTTGAGTTCTTTGCCAGTGAGTTTGCCCAGCAGCGAAGTTACGCTGCACACTCGCCCAATGGTTGGCAATGGAGCATTATATATAGGCCCTACTGCCAATCTTCGCAATGCAGCTAGCCAACAGACAACTGCACGCCCAGAGACCACCACGAGGAGGTGTTGGCAAAGGTCTCCGTATTTCACTCATCGCAAGCCTTGAAGCATCAATTTCCGTATAATCACCCCAAGCGAGCACCTGAAATTACAATTTCATGAAATAATAATGTTTTTTTCTAGTCCAAAGGACAAACATCCAAAGTGACGGTAGTTATAACAAGAATAGAACACCAGAAGTCCAGAACATTATCAACAATGGCAATGTCGGGGAGGAGTCAATGGCAGCAATTCGGCACGAAGAGCAGTATATCAGCATGGACGCGGCTCGATTCCCAATACCATAAAGATCGACTCAGCCTTTCCTTCACTAGGCAGCATTGGCAAAATAACAGATGGACTCCTTGCATGATTGCCATACGATTAAATTAGAATCCTGCAGTAACTTGTAATCTATAGATATGAAACACCTTAACTATGAGACAGAACTGCATGAACATTAGCAAAGATATTTCTGAACATTTATTAGCCTGCCAATAAAGGCTGAACTGAACTTTTTATTGATTTCGATCTCGTAGTAGGCTTAGAGTTGAAGCTGGGGGGGGTTTCATCAAATCAAACTATGAGAAATTCAAATCGAAAGTAAATTTTTTATGGACAATATGAAATCAGCTTCAAGGCAAAGGTATGAAGTGAAGACATGGGGTAAGCCAGTTAAGTTTCAATTCAGATTCTTGTGCTTTATAGTGTTTTATAAGTTAAATTCATGAACATTAGCAAAGGCAGGACTGAACATTAATTATCTTACATATTTAAGTTGAACTAGGCCTAAACCAATAAAAAAGTTAAGTTAAGCCTAAATATGCAAGCTAATTAATGTTCAGTCATGTCTTAGCTAATGTGCATGCAATCTAGTCTCTTAAATTAAAATGTTCACTTATAAATGTAGGCCTACTACACAGCAGAATTTAAACTGGATTACCCCGTGTCCATGTCTTTACTTCGTACCTTTCCTTTGAAGTTGATTTCATGTTGTCCATATTAAAGTTGATTTGTATCTATCATTCATAGTTTTATTTTCTGAAAACCCCTTCAACTCTAATTAGGCCTATCATGAGGTCGAAATCAAAATAAAGTTCAGTTTAGCCTAAATATGCAAGCTAATTAATGTTCCGTCTACTCTTTGTTAATGTTCATTCAATCATGTCTCTTAATAAAGTGTTCACTACGTTAAAGCAACAGAATCTGAATTTAAATACCTCACTTCTTCACTTCACTTCTTCTTGGCTTTGCAGTTAGCTTTGTTTTCATGTTGTTGGCCGTACCAAAGCTGACCTTTGATTTGGATTTTTTCGCAGCTTGATTTGCTGGAAAAAAAGCATGTCCCCTTGAACTTTAACTTGTCAAAAGATCTAAATCTACGAAAAGTAGAAGTTAAAATATGCAGCTAATGTTCATTTCTGTGTCTTCAAGTATTCTTACAGTTCTTTGTTTTAAAGTGTTCCCAAAAACATAAAAAGCGAAAGAATCTGAAATGAAATAGGCCTACCTTCTGTCTTCAATTCTCATCTTATCTTCGCCATTGCCATCGATTTTACGTCATTATCGATTGTTTCACACAATGACGTCATTAATCAGCATCCAATCACATCACCGATGTTTATCACGTGCATCTCGAAGCCAATCTTTTCAGTAGGCTATTAGTTCAAATTCCAGATGACTGCTTTTCCGCTCGTTGAACCACACTTTGAAGCACGTTAGTAAGTATGTAGCAAGTCGAGGATGACAGTCGATCGTACTGTTAATGGAGCAGGCAAAGTAAAAAAATGACTTGCCAGCAATTAGCTGCTGCTAATTATATGAGATACCTTTTCCCTAACCAACCCTTTATTTTCTCGGCAACAAGGCTCAAAACTAACCTTACTGGTAAGTTACCGATAAAAACCCACGAAACTTTTTCGGTTGCTGCTTTATCTTTCCTATATCTTATCGACAGCCTATCTTCTGAATAGTAGGCCAATAAAAAAAGATTTCTACACGTGACTGAAATCTTCTAAGCGATCTTAAATAAGCAAATTCCATACCAAATAACAAACGAAATTATTAATTTGCGACATGTCTTACTCACCCTGAGAAGCTCAAAGTTGTTCCGATCGTTTCGGTTATGGTGGCTTTACACCAACGACAAATGGCACGCCATAGCTATTGTTTGTCAGTAACTTAGGGTTAGGGTTAATTGCGTAAACGCAAACTTCACAATTTCAGGTTATCTCTCAGACATTTTGTCACTTTAAGATAAACGAAACGATATCAGTAAGCCTATCATGCAGTTCACGCGTTAACCAGAAAGGTCGTTTTTAAGAGCTTCCGGTTCGAGTTTACAGCGCACGAATTTATATCAATTTAAGACGCGAGACTTATCGCGACCGCTTGTTCGAGACAGGACATGACTTTCACTTCAAGACAGTTTCTAAAAATTTCAGAAATAACCAAGAGACCAAGACAACAGGTGCCTGAGACCGAGACACCAAAAAACTGTCTCGAGGCCGAGACATTGTTTCGAGATCATACAACTCTGCTAATAAGTCAAAAGTAAATGTCCACGTTTGTCAGTGTCGATCGTGTGTCGTCGACCCACGTTGCTAATTATTCAATGAAATTGAAATCCAGTGAATGTCTTTGGTATACACAGCTGGAGAAGTTCCGGAGAATGCGTTGCTACTGCGACAACGAAGTTCGACCAATCAACGACGACTTCGATGGTCACGTGCTCAGCAATCGGCGCCCCGTTCAGCCAATAGGGACCCGCAAGGTGACCTACATAGACAGCACCCACCTCGTCGTCCACTACGACCACGTACGCAAGCGGCTGCAGCCTTTTCGTGACCGCAGGGAGGATACTACAGCAAGGACAGAGGCACTTCCGGGCGTCGACAAACGTTGCCGAGATGGGCCTGATCGCCGCCGCTGCCAACGCGGCTGCAACCGCGGCTAACGAGGAGGAGGGCGTCTGCTGCAGGATCCTCTAGCCCCATTCGACGGACGATATTAAATGTAAACGCTTTCTACCACAGACAATTCAATCTGGATGGAGATATACCTATGTACCTGTCGTAGGAGTTAGCCACGTTTCGACGTCTTTTCTCGTTCGATTTCAAACGACTCTAGTCATGTTTTTGTCATTTCCTCTTCATCTTATAATCTCGCTAGTGATGCAAGAAACTCAGAAGAAGTTCGCTTTATGTCGTTAGGAAGGATCCGTTAAGAACTGTAAGAACTGTCATAGAACCATAGGGCTTACGAGAGTTATCTTCAATATTGATTCTCGATTCACCGCAACACCTCAATCTTCAGTTGAACAGTTAGTGAATAACAAGTCTATTATAGACAGTGGTGTAACCAGGATGCCCTGGTTGCAATAAGTTCTACCCGGGTTATAGCCAGAAATTTTTTGAGAAATTTAAAATTTCGATTTTGAGTTTCTCATGGACTCATCCAGGTGCAACAATTGAATTTGTTCGAATCCGCTTAGATGTTTTTGTTTTGGGAGACCCACATTCGGTTACGTATATGCTATTCCAAGAGAAATATTTCGAACTATATCGCAGACTTATCTTATATATACACTGTGTCCGGAAATAAAGGGCCCTTAATGATAATATGAGAAAAAATAGTAAATATTCTTCGACTTTTTAAATTCAAAACCATTTTAATTCTGACATATTTATCTAATACTGCATAAAATATGATAGTCCCTGTTATTCAATAATGATGTCATAACGCCATCATTTGCATCAAAATTTAAATATTAAGGAAGCCTAAAATTCACAACATAATTATCGGCTATTAAAAAATATTGTTGATAAACTGCCACAAATTCAGTTCATATTTATTCTTACATTTCAATTATATTAGACTATAAGGTGTGTTCAAAGTGTATGCCCTTGAGCTCAACACAAGCTTCAAGACACCTGTGGATAAATAGGCCTTTGTCAGGAATAAAATGGCTTTGGAATTTAAAAAATCGATGATTATTTACTTTTTTTTCATATCCATTATGAGTCCATTTATTTCCGGACAGTGTATATAATATATATATTATATAATATATTTATTATATATATACAATATATATATGCGATGTTTATAGCCCAGGTATAGCTGTCGCTGGTATTGATTACCTTCAAGCTCATCTTTCAGGTAAACCCACTAAAACTACGTCTGTTTCCCGCCCAAACAACAAATTGGCTACATATAGGCCTATGAGCAATGTGCATACATCCTTCATCATAAGTCTTAAATTAACATCGTTTCAATCAAGAACATAGAATAAATAATATTAAATTGTACTAATTGATGCAGAGTAATTTATATAATTGGATACTTAATTGCAGGCTGCAGCAGCTATCCAAAATTAGTATTTTTCTAAGTTTATTTTGTTAGTCGCTTGATGTTGTCGCTTAACGGTCTTTACTGCCTACATGTTTCGACTATCTTAACTGGCCGCAGATTTACTAGTTTGCGTATTGTTAATTTTATAATGCAAAAGTGTCAAAATGTTTACGTGGATGCAAAATGTTGAAGTAGGTCTATAGTCAATTATAATAATAGTTGCTACATGTAACTTTCGAATGAATAAAATATGACCCATACCAAATCCTATTTTAAATTATACTTATGATTAATGTTGAGCTGGGCAGCATTTTAACTCTGGTTACGCCACTGACTATAGATGGTTTCTACACTGCCCATCGCCCGCAGCCAGTCTCTGATAAGCAGAGTTCTAGTAGGTCAGTTTAACGAGGCTGCGTGATAACAAAGATTATTAGCATCGTCCTCCTCCTTTATCCAAGCTTCAGACTGGCACTGTCATAGTACAAGCAGCAAAGGAGTTAGTAGAGTTCTCATGCCCACAGTGGAGCCTAGGACGGAGATGCAAGCAAGTCAATCATTGCTGTCGTTCGGCCTTCGATGCCAACATGCATGAATGAATCCCAAATCCAGGACATGAAGCCAGCGCATCGCAAGCATGCCGTACCGGGGGGGGGGGGGCAGCGAGGCCGTGACCCAGGGCGCAAATGTGGAAAGGGTGCAAGTTTCAGGATGGAATAACTTATTTTCCATAAAATGCACTATTTTCAAAAAGTGGGGGCGATAGACTAGATTGATGCTAGACACAGGGCGAAACTATAGCTCGGTACGGCCCTGATCGCAGGACGTGGTATTCACTCCAGCGGACGTCTATTAATCTCTCTCTCTATATATATATATATGTGGTGTCAAGTGGTATATATATATATATATATATATATATATATATATATATATATGCCTACGTGCGTTTATTTGTCACAGGTTGACATTTGCAACAATATTATCATAAGAAAACGGTCGTTTCAATTGGGTAAATGGAACAAGTGAAAATTCCATCAGAATGGAAAGTAAAATGTACTACGATAATTGTTGGCAGACGGTACAACAATCAGAAGCCAGCCTACAGCGCTGGTCTGATTAGCTACAATGGTTAGGGCAATGTGACCCATGTCCCTTTAACCTACACGTACATGATGCATCCCAGTTCGCGTACCAATGACGTCTATTTCAGAGATTCAAATCTCCAGCCAGCACGGTCATCATACGAAGCACCATTAAAACGAATAGAAGTCGTTTGAAGGATCCATTCACTTCAACAATTACCAGGGTGGTCGTTCGTCGCCACACTATACAAACCTGTAAATTTACCACAGCAACGCTGATAAATGCACTACACTGACTACACCATACAAACGCAATAGGACACATTCAACAGCAGACAAAGAAATCGAAGGCAGTCATTGTGGTGTCAAGTGGTATCCAGAACGCACTGAGAAGATAATTGGACAAATTGTGTCTGTGGTCCACATTCACTGAGGGCCCACCCTGTCTGGCCCCAGATCGTAAAACGCCAGTGACCCACCTTTGACTAATAAATCAAAGACATAACAACCAATGATGGCCATTGGACAACAGTCTTTTCAACACTGGATCATAAAACTGTCAGTCCTCAGCTACCAACCAATGCATATTCGGATGTAAACACGGCCACTGAAGCGATTGTTAGAGAAGCAATTGGTCAGGTGACTGTGATTTACAGCTTAAAAATGTCATCAGACAAAAAAACTACCAGAAACAAATTCACTTTATTGCAAAATTGACAAACCGGTCCTGGAACAAAGCAAATGCATTGAAATGGTAACCACCTGCTGGAGCAAACTAACAAAAGTCGAACCACGCAGCAACCAAACCAGATTAAACTTAATCACTTAACGAAATCTGCTTGTACGCAACGCAAAGTGCAACCAAGGACTCAAAAACAGATGAAACGTACGCCTCTCCTAGGACACAAATCTGCCAACGTTGCTTAACTCGTGAAAGTGTTCACATTCAGCTTTATCAAGTTATGCGTTTAGTACATTTCAAATTGGAAGCTTCCTAATTACCACAAACTAGCCTCAGTTGCCATTGTATCGGGTCTAACAATCCAAGTTCACCCAGTAAACAATCGGATACAAAATAAACTGAAGTTGTTCGATACAAACACGTTCACCAAATTAGGAGTCAAATGTAACCGATGAAGTAATTGAAACAGGAATGTTAACAAGGGTAGCAACTAAACAGTGACATTTCAATGTTCACAAAGTTTGCAGAATACACAGGACAATTTCAAATTTCCATAAATGGCCTCGATGACGACAAGGGCCGTCAAAATTCAACTCTGGAAAGGCAGCGTGTACAAATCAACTTAACAAACCGTGTCCAGAACTGCAATAAAAAATTTCTTAAAAAACAGTCGCATTGTCAGACACGACGCGTTGTCAGATGCTAACGCGTTGGACGCCGTCTGCCACCGCCGCACACGTCATCACACAAGTGCACGCGAGCACACACACGAACACACCAACATAAATGCACACCAAATCGTTAAAGAAACAGATTTCATAACTACAGATATGATTTGGCTCCCGTCAAGCTTCAAATCTGCCGGATATTATGTCAGTAAAGGTTATTCCATCAGACAGCAAGACAAACCGAAAGAAAATCGAGTTTTTATTTGCAACCTGGCCAAGTCTTTTTCCCTCACAGACGATGTTATTATCTATCAACTAACGTACAATCGTCGCATTTACCAGTCTGCAGCAGTCACCCGCATCGAGGGATCGCGTGCCACTGCCGAATCAGGCCCTCGATAGGACCAGACAGAGACACGCGTTGTTGGGTAACTGCGTCGTTAACTACGGCTGCTGTCGAGATAGGCTGCAGTCGATCGATTCATCATCTAGCTGGCATCATTTGATCTCCGCATCGTCAGTCACCATTGCTTGCATCCGATAACAAATCCATCCAGGTGTGAGGATTCTGCTGCTGCTGCTGCTGTGTTTTGTGTGTTGTATATCAGTTGGTGCTCCACTCGTCAGAGGCTGCGTATCATGCCATGTAATGTGCGCTCGGCACTGTGTGTACTTCTGATGACGTACCTAGTACTGGGAGAAGTTGGCGCCCTGGGACAGCGGCTGCGACTGGTAGAAAGCCCGGTCGCCCTGGTAGGTCGAGTCCTGCGACAGCATCACGTCAGCCTGCGATCTGAACTCGTCTGCCATGTAACTGTCCTATTAAAGCATAAAACACAAGAACCATGCAAGGTCTGGTCAGTCAAATGCCTTATTATAAGAGAACAGCTTATATTACTTGTTCATTGTAAAATGGTGGCCATCAAAGCATATGCTAGATTCCAGAAAACAGATAAACTGGGCAAAAATCCCTATAGATATTAGCATAATTATGATGAAGTTCAACACATCCCAAACAGAAGCCTGGCAGCTATATGTCAAGTGCATCTAAACAGCACAAACCCTTCACAGATACAGGCAATACTTGTTGGAGGCATCACTATCTGGCTGGTAATGGATTTAAGGACAAACACATGAGCATAGACACATAAAAAGGCTAGTAAGGGCATTGATCTTCCCTGCGGTAATATATGGCTGCGAGACATGGACAATGACAAAGAACATGGAGAAAAAGATTAACGCATGCAAAATGTGGATATGGAGGAAGATTTAGAGAATATTGTGGATGGAGAAAAAGACAAATGAAAGGGTTTGCATGGAGATTGGAGTTGAGAATGATAAGTTGCTACAACAAACAGCGATGAGAAGGAAGCTGGGGTTCTTCGGACATGTCATGCGATCAGATGGATTAGAAAAGGAAATGATGTTGGCGTGCGGACAAGGAAGGAGAAAACGTGGGTGACTAAGGAGAATAATGGATGGACGAGATGCAGGAAAGAATCGGAATGAACCTGGAGGAATAAGGAGATGCGACTTCAAACAGAAAACAATGGAGAAGTTTTGTCGTTGCGATCACTAGAGTCCAGAACTGACCGTGCAAGGTGACAAAGTGAATGGATTTATAATTAAACTCTAGGTAAATTTCAACACGTCCCATGCTGCGGGACATAGGATAATTAAAGGTTAAAGTGCTCAACGTTGCTATCAAATGGATAAATTTTCAAGCCTTGAAATTGCTAAACCGCATTCTTTGCTACTGAACTGCTCTGAAACAGCTGAATAATGGAAATTCATTTATTCACACCGACCTGCGATAGTTCCTGTTGAGAAAAGGCTGATGGACCAGTCTGACTCATCATAAACGGCTGGCTCATGGCTGCCTGAGTGAGTGGCCCATGTGAATACATCTGTGAAGATCCATCCTAAACAACCACCAGCATCAATCAGTTGCAATCAATTTCATAACAATTGTAAGATAATAAACTAACATATAAATCGCTAAAATCCAAGACTCAAAAAAGATGCTTCTAAATTAAATAAGGTAATCCATCACAAAGCCTAACTCTAAGAGGATAAAACTCTGAAATACATTTTCACCCACGTCCATTACTACTGCCTGTAACTGCATTTTCTGATAGAATTCAAGACTAAAATGTAGAATTCAAACACAAGATTTTGCTGATTTAAACCTACTAACCGGTTAAGTCTAGAAGCTCAAATACCAAACGACAGGTGCATCTGTACCAATGTGGTTGTTGAATTTACCTGAGTTCCAGATTGTGAGTTGTGCATCATATTTGCACCAGCTCCACTTCCCTGCATCTGATTACTGTAGCGTGGTGGCTTATTCTTCGTTCCAGCAGAATTCCTGCCTGGCTGTTGGCGCGAACCTTCAGTAACATAAACATTCATCTTAAAATATATTCCATTGGGAGGAATGAATTGGTTAACCTAAAACTCACAACTGCAAAATGTGCAAATAAATGCAATACATATGCCTTAGATAACTGAGGTTTATAACAGTTCTCGAGAACATCAGAATTGGAATGTATCAAAAGCGAGTCTTAACAACTTCTCACTGCAAACTGAAATCAAGCAAAGTCACATATGTGGCATATCTAGTTATATAAACTTGCACTCTATCATTTTCCTAAAATAATAATAATAATAATACAATCGGCTTTAAACTGATAGCAGTACATGTGTTCAAATCAGTAACTTCTGAAGTAACTCATACGACATCATCCGTTGTTATGCTTGACTGTCCTTCACAACCCAGCAAGATGATGTCTACAAGAATGCTGGCTTCAAAAAGGGCTGTTTAAAAACTGTCATCATTTCTCCCATACCCATGTTTGATTTATTAAACAAATCAATTTGTTTGGTCTGGTATTTCCTAGAAGAAAGAAGACAAGAGCTACTACCTTGCATCGAAGATATGCCCAAATACTGCGGAGGCATCATGTTCATGATGTAGTTCATAGGAACTGGAAGGTTCATGGTGTTGGCGTACATCCGATCAGGACCGATGTACCCCATGTGGTCATGGCGAACGAAACTGTCTGGGTTCAGACGGGGACCTGCAAAGGTCACATCACCTTTCTACAGTTCATGTACCTTGTACAGAGATTTGCATTGAAAGCTTTCATGCAAAACAACAACTCGGTTCATGCACGAGACAAAACCAGAACTAATTTCATTCATAATTACACATTTCAAAATAATTCAGCTAGATAGAAATTCATATAAACAAGCTTTGAAATTATTATCCTCTGTCATTTGTCACAGATTTCCTTTTGATTTTACATGATAGACACAGGATTAAATGGTACTTTTAAATGTTTTTTTTATTCTACCCATAAGCACATGTTGCTGTTACACAAGAAATAAAGTAAAGAATTTAATCAAACATATTTCCCAAAACTTGGGATAGACAGCCAATCACACAACTGCTCTTTTTTCTGGGCATGATTACATGTTTAAGTAAGAATGTGACAAGCAAGCAAGCCCAAAGCAGGAGCAGCATACCATTTGAAGGGTTGACTCGGTCATAAGCGCTTCCCGGTATAAGCACTTCTCTAGCATCAAACATAGCAGTGCTCATAAAACGACCACCCTGTGTGCGAAACAAAGTTTGAAAAACATTAAAACTTGAAGACTGAAATGAAAAGAAAGTGCTGCAAGAATATGACACCAAACATCTTTTAGAAATGAAGACATTAACTGTGGTCACCATGCTCAGCCGGGAACCCAAATATCAGAGGTTCAAATCCTCACCAGGATAGAAACCTATCAAAATCTTAGAACTGGAAAAAAACTCCAGCAGTCATAGAGCCTATACAAACAAGTCAACAAACATATTATTTGTTTATTTATTAGGTGACAAATCATTGTTCAACATAGTACTGAGCAATTCTGTGAAGGACTTGCTCAATGCGAAAACATGATAAACCATCTCAAAGGCTTGAAACCACAATCATTTTAACAAAGATCACATTTCAAACAAATCAGCAATCATGCCATTCAAACATACACAGAAACAATTTAAGCACAGCTAGCAGCGTCTTGCTTACCGGATTAGACGCATTCACCAGTTTACGCGGTTTGTTGAACTGGATCATGCTTTCCTTGAGGTTGCTCAAAGGCCCCTCCATCAGGACCTGCTGCTCCTTGTAATAGTTCAGCAAATGATTCCACAGACTTTGCTATTGAAACAAAAACGGCACAAACACAATGAACATCAGTGTCAAACCCAACCAACCTCAACAGATTTATCTGCCAAGGACGTGAAAGGAGGGCAATATACTGCTTGCACATCGTACATTTCCTATATGCACATAACATAAGTGATATTCACTTGGTGCCAATAATGTCGAGTCTTACACGATGTTGTTAAAACAATAGTAAATGTCATTACTGTGTTTTTCAAACTGTTTAAACAATCATATAGTTCAAACCACACATGTAAGACATGATGTTAAACACATGTTATGTGGGCTTCAACAAAGAATGCAAAAAATCTTGGGACAAAAAACAGAAAATCATATCTCACATTATTACTTACAAAGTTCCTAAACTAATTCATCCCTAAACTCAGTTAACAACTTTTATTAGAAAGCTGATAGGCTGTCACACAAAAATGTCATTATACATCCGAGGTGTTGTTAGCCCGTTTAATTCAAAACTGCCAGCTTTCAAAATTCCTTGGAATTATTGTTCTGCCATTTCATTCATTCATTCCTTCTGGGCATTTATATAGCACCCCTTCAAGAAACATATTATTTACTACTGGAGCTCAGGAGCACTCCCAGCCCAGCCACGACTAAAGAAAAAAAACTTGATTTGTCACAGATTAACCAAGGATTTTACGTTATCCTCATAAGATTAAATGGTATTTCAAAATTCTTTTCTATTCTACTTAAAAGCACAAATACTACTGCTGTTACACAAGAAACAAAGCAAATAACCATATAAAAGAAAATACCTTGGAGAGAACTTTAGGATTCCCAACAATGATAATTCCAAACCTGTGAAACATTACAAAACAAATGTATCACGATCAAAGAAAGTACAATGAACGCTAAACAAAGATCAACAATGACATTTGAAGGAATAAAAACGAAAGTTGTTTGAACTGCACAGAAAATAAAAATGCTATTCTGAAAACGCTGCTTACAGGATTAAAAGGTATGTATTTGGCTTATCTACAGAAATACTTTAAATATGTACTTTCAAATACAAAAGAAAAAGCAAGAAGACCAGGAAATCTCAATGATCAACCTGAAAAGTCTTGTGCAGGACATGCCAACATTTCCAGATTGAATTAATGAAGCAATGCAACAATGTTTTCCAATGCTTATATGTCCTAGCCCTAATGTATGGAATAGAGTGGCGGCTGATTAACGCCGTCTTCCCAATGTCATATAGCTCAATCGTAAACTACATTATTATATCTTAGCACACTGTGATTTTTAACTTTTCTAACACGTGAATGCAAGTCTGTGTATTAAAACATTGTAATGAATTGTTTAGCTAACTAGTTAAGTCTCTCTAGTTCTTAAACATACATAGAGCTAACTATTAATTCACAATGACATAAACCACCTACGTAATGGTGATGCTGCTAGTAGGGCCAAGGTTATTTTATGGTTTGGCTCATTTCCCTATTGCCCTCCCGTCAATCGATCACTCCAATTCAAAGCTTTATGTAAATTATTTTATTTATTTATCAGTGAACAATAAAAATGCTTCCTTATGGCTAACTAAGTTACCTTCTGTTTTACAGTGCCACAAAAACGATAGGTAGCATTTGACATGAGATGTTGACAAACAGTTGAGAATGTTGCTTACTTGGCCCTGGTGAGGGCTACGTTAAGACGTCGTGGATCATTGAGAAAGCCAATGCCCTGGTGTTCGTTAGCACGTACACACGACAGAACAATAAAGTCCTTCTCTCGGCCCTGAAAGGCGTCGACGCTTGCAACCTCGATTTCCTACAAAAGACAAAACAAATTTGGTTCAAAGAACACTACAAAGACAATACACAACACTGTTTTGTTTGGGTTGGAGATAGAGTCAAATTTTAAAAAATCTTTTAAGTACTTTGAAATTGACCAAAAAGAAACTTTCCAGTTAGGAATCTTACACATGTCACTTGCATATTATTTAATTTGACTTAAATCTGTACAACAGGTAACCACCATAAAACCTGATAAAGTCTGGTTATGGAATCCAGACCATAACATAATTACAAATACGATCTATACCACTCATCTTTTAGCAGTTTCATAGGAAACTTACTAACTGAAGTAAAGCATTTGATGTGGTCTTGAAAACACCAAGAAACTTAAATTGAATAGGTTTGATCATTGGGATCTCTGGTTCATGGCAAAATAAGGAAATTGAAGGTAGCATCAAATAAGTTTCTCACATTTATCCAACACCATCTAAGCATCCAGATGGGCACCAACATAATAAAAAAGTAACATAACGTACAAGACCAGACATGACAAGTGTCCAGAGATTTACATAGCGCCTTTCTAACCATTCAATGTAAAGTAGTAAGTGATTTAAGAGCCAGTACCTGGTAGAGCTTAGAATGAAGTGATCCGCTGTGCTGCATGTACTGCACGAGGTATGCCCTCTGGCCCTCGTATGGCGTAATGATGCCAATCTGATCAGGCTTCACACCCGACTTAAGAAATCTTGTTACAATCTTTTCCACATTTGCAGCTTCAGTCCTATCAAACAGAGAAAGCAACTGCACTGTAAATGTATAACAATCAAGCTAATAATCTCAATCAACCTACTACAACAGCATAATGCAGATACTTAAGCGAGTATTGTAGTAGCTCTTAAAAACATTTTACACAAAACCACTCAATCCACTGACTGACTTTTGTGTCAACATTATGAAATCAAAAAGCATCAAAAAATGCAGAAAGTAAACTGATAGATAAAAAGTGATACAGTTGAATGTGTGTAATGACCAGTCACAACAATCAGCAATTTGCAACTACTAGTCAAATGCTTGATGAAGTATTATATAATTAAGTAATAATACAAGTGGGAAGTGGTGGTTAAGTGCCCTGTAACCAGAGGGTTGCAGGATTAAATCTGCCTCAAAGTCACTGCATAACAACCTTGGACAGGTTGCTCAAACACAACAGTCTCTGAGGAAGGCAACAGGAAACACCTTACACATCACACCCCAAGTGGCATAAAAGCCCACTAACCTGTCTTTGGGCAGAAAACTCATCATCGTCATCATCATGAATAACTGCACTGTGAGTATATTAATACCTGTTCAGGTAAGAAGTTCCAGAACTGGCAATTTCTTCCTGGCCAGTGGTCACATAGAAGAACATCGGCTTGTCTTGCTGAGGCCAAGGAAATTCCATGTTCTTCTTTGTTCGCTCGGCTGAAACATCACATCACATTGTTTCAGAATACATTAGTATAAATCTGCCTGCTTAAATCTCTTATGCAGATTTCTTTATCTTCAGCACAACTTCCACTACATATCTGTCACGATGGGGGATATCAGGTGATATCGGAAGGCCTAGATTCGGAGCAGAACCACACCCACGCATCAAATGAGTATCTGGGACAAATCAACAGCCTGGGGCGAAACACCTGTACGGAGACAGGGCATGATACCAGAAGAGCCCTCAATGGGCTGGAAATCCCGCCAGAATCAGATTTGACCGGCTGGCCTGCCATCAACACAAGACAAGTGGAACAGTTGTGAATAGATGTGTGAACTATAAAGAGATGCCAACATGCTTTATGAATAGACATGGTCGCTCGGACCGACTGATTCAGACAATATAACGTTCCTTTGATGCAGGACTTCAAAGACCCGTTAATGATCTGAGGCACGAGTATATAGATGAGGCGAACGGTGCATTACGAAGCTTTGAGCCAGTGTAGAGAACTGCAGACGGTCTCTGTTGATTCTGTCAACACTTATAATCAGCAATATTTCAGTTGTACATATGCTTTTAGCTTAGTATTAAAGTTTTATTAAATTAACACCGGTTTGAAGTGAATTGTATGGCCAGGCCTTGATAATCTGAACAAGGTAGTAAGTCCATGACAATATCTTTTAGCATATATATTATACAGACAACTGCCTCCATTCAATTACTAAAGTTGTTTGCTTTCAGGAACTCTTTACGGAAACAAGAAACAATGCAATCTGCAGTCATAAAATAATTGACAGATATTTTCAATGACTAGCAAACTGTCAGAATGTGCTGCATTTTAACTTAAATTACAGCTAATCTTGAATGATCAATAAATCACGTCAACACTCACCTGTAGTAACTCCGTTCTGCAGCGAGCCTTCATAGAAGATGTTGGATGGAAATGCACTGAGTGCCGGGTGCATGCGGTACTGGACCTGGAGCCGGATTGGGCGAATGCCGAGCACGACAAGACGCTCAAAGAGCGACTGCGAGAGCCCTGCACGAGCCGCCTTCTTGCACATGACGACAGGACCGAGCTGGCAATGGTCGCCCACAAGAACCAGCTGGCGACAGCCTAGGATGACTGGAATCATGCACTCTGGCTCCGTAGCCTGGGTGCTCTCGTCGATGAGCACTGAACGAAACTGCATCTTGGCAAGACGAGGATCACCCGCTCCAACACACGTACAGCAGATAACGTCAGCATTCTGTATAAGATCAAAGCGCACATAAACCATAGCATTCAGAATAATTCAGGCTATAAACAATGCACATGCATTATAAATTCAAAAATGAGTTCCACATGTGTGTTGAGTGCTGACAGTAGAGACAGTAGACAGTAGTATATAGCATCCAAGAAGTAGCTTGCTACCGACATTGCCATATAAATGATCGTAATTACAATTGCATGCATCCACATACATAATCAGTGCAAGATTCTCTTTATACATGTATATTCCGCACATAGCAATGTCACATGACATAAAACTAACCAATGACTTTTGAAGGTGTGCCAAAGTTTCGTTTAAGTCACATAACCCCAGTACAATTGCCCATCAGAAAAAAAATTCCAAACTGTGATGCCCAATTTCATGAGTTTATGACTACTGATAAAAGTGATTTACACTTTCAACCTATAAAACAATTATTTGTTAAATAATCTATTGACATACAAGAATCAGCAGTGTTTAATACAGGTGCTTATCTGCCACCAAACTTTATTCCAAATACTGCAACCATACTGACAAAGAACAGCACTTCATAATTCTGAGCTGAAGGTCATTTTATTTTCTAGAGAATTCAAACCTAATTATAAAATTCTGAAACTTCATAATTACCTGCAGAAGATCTCGTTCACACTGCTTCTTCAACGCTCGATATCGTTTCTCATCAGTTGACGACAGTTCACCTGTTTCATCCTTCAGCTGTTGCAGCTTCTGCAGTTCCAGCATACTAGGCAACACACAGGAAACATACACCTTACAATAGGATAGATACCTTTACAAAAGAAGTCATACACTTGGCATCACAAAGTTGAAACTAGAGACAAGGCAGCCTTAACAAGCAGGCCTGCCGACAGAAATTCCAGGCCCCAAGGCAGATACACTCCGGGTCTCTTGCAGAGCAGTCATCGGCCGTTTAAACAGAAGTGGGAGTGTTCAATAGATAAAAATGACAAGTACAGTAATATTCATATGCTGGAAGTTTAATTGTAGGTGAGTGTCAGTAATAGTATACCTAAATAGGTATAAACCACTTTGTATAACTGATTACAATAGTTTCATTAGCTGGGCAACTGGGTATCTAACCAGCTTGCCCGTCCTGGCGGTTCTACAAACAAAGCCACATTATGAAACCTCATATTTCTTTGGTCAGTAATGACACAAAATTTAAAGTCTTCATTACGATATCTTGTCTGAAGATCTCTCGCAAGCTCCACTAGCAACAACAAATCTGAACTAAGATTAACAACATCAGAAGAAGCTCCTGTCATGTAGAACTATCTAGAGCATAGCTACATATTGTAAAAAATAATGAATATAACAAAGGCTTTAAGCAACAGTTAATTTTAAAAGGAACTCTAGCTAGCAATCTAACTCAGCTCTTACTTGGCCATGTTCCTGATCTGGTTATGAAGAGCCAGAAACGAAACGGGCGAGTCGATGGCTTCACGGCTCTTGGCGCACAGTCGCACAACTTTGAGGCCAGTCATGTGGATCTTTTCTGTTAGCTGATCCACGGCGATGTTAGATGGCGCACAGACGAGCACTGGTCCCCCAGTTTGCTTCACCAGATGATAGACAACGGTGGCCGAAGTGACAGTTTTTCCGGTACCAGGAGGTCCCTGGATCAGACTCAGCGGTCTTTGCAGGACAGTCTTGACAGCGTAGACCTGCGAATGATTGAGTTCTGGAAGTCCCGGTGCACTGACGCGCTTTGGCAGCTGGCACTTGATGGAAATATCCTCCACTTCATGTCCAAGCAGCCTGTGGTAAATGTAACTGGAGACAGAAGTCTCGTCAACAGCAAACGTCTTCATGGCGGCTTGCATCCTGTACAAAATGAAAACTTAAGACATAACCATCATTCTCATCACTTGACATTCTCTCACCATGTCAAAGTCATCGGAGTCTTCGTTGAGCGACAGTCTAGCAGAGTTGCTTCGACATCCTATAATTGTCTTACGTCATAGTTTCTATAGCTTCGTATATATGTATTTGTCATTTTTCCTCTATCATCCCACAATACAATGTCCACCAGTCCCAAATAATTTTCTTAAATGCACAAGTAATCATTACCTATCAAACGAAGTGGACTTCCAAACAAAGTCGACAACAAAGTTGTGCGTACACTCAGTCGGGACGCCGGCGTTGCTCTTTAGCTCCACTGCAACCTCATCTCCAAAATCTTAACTCAGTAAAGGAAACTAACACACCCAACTCGTGCAATAACTAGACAAAAGGCAACCCTTCCACTCTCAACACAGATTAAAGCTTACATCAATGAACATACTATGACGGATCATTTACGCTAAATAACTCACTCATTACATTTGTACTGCTCTTTTATTCAACATAAAATTCATCATTTACAATACACCAACTTATCAGACACTCATAATAGTTTCTACCAATTAAAGCTTGTTAAATAGTGAGAAATGTTACAAATTTTTTGCTTTAATTGACCTACAGTAGATCTGATAGCATGCAAATATATAACACTATGTTTAGCAGTGTCCTGAGTTATATTAACTTGAACACTGTACATCATCATGTAACAGTTATTCGAAATGATGGTAGAGCAAAAAAGGGATACTGTCGGCGATCTTGATGACGTGTCCAACCCCAGACCAGGGTTTATGTAGCTCCCCCAAATAACGCAAACGCAACTCATCACCCTGCATCAATTTCATATCTGTAATAGAAGCAAACACACAGTTACAACATGTTATAGAAAGCTCTTTGCACAATGGCTGATCGTTTAGAGCGGTCAGCCCGTAACATTCAGTGTGTGTGTTGAGCGCGCGGGTTTGAGCCTAGTCCGGGGCGTCATTCACTGTGTAGGGACCTCGAGCAAGTCCTTCGCGCACAATTGCTCTGCAGTACAACTGCAATTGCGCTGTCGAGGTGTGTGTATGCACTTCTGAGCAAAAGATGTTGGAAGAAGGGCGGTATCAAATTTCGGTAATAACAAAGTCCATTAAAGAAAAGTCTTATAATCAATAATATTTCTGATTACCAAAATTTCACAGTTTAAGCAGACAATAAAACTAGGAAAATCAAAGCCTAAAGCTAAGCTACAGTAATAAATTGGAGTCAGTCTACCTTCATTGGCTTTCATAAAGTGAAAGTAGGCAATGCGCTTTTTGTTCAGACCAACGTCCCAGCGCACAATGATGTTATCTTGTGTCTGTGACTCCTTTAGCTTACGGTCATACTCAGCTTCCAGTTTCACAAGAGGACCAAAGATGTTCTGGTACTGATATGCATCTTCATACCTTGGTCAAAATAACAGCCAGGTTATAATATGACCTTCTGATGCAAGTGCATTAAATTCTACACTACTAGTAGAAGTACAGACTTAAGATCAAACAAACAATTGGAAACATTGTTAGGCAGATTGATTGTCATAGTAGGTGATACATGATGGTGGCAACAGGTTAAATGTAAAGAACACCTGTTATGATAGAGAAATTAAATTGTTAATTATTAGCCAATGAGAATATTATCCATTTGAACATTAATAGCATTATAATTCTAATCATACAGCCAATTCTATAATTCAAGCCAGTAAGAATATTATCCGCATTCATTCTACTTAAAATAACCAATGATCACATGTGCACACCAAATCTTACGCTTATTCGCCTTTGCTGTCTAAAAATGCATTCATACAACAAAACTGGTCATGATTTAATAATTTCAGAACCATACAGTTGTGAATAAAAAACTGATAGGAAAAATGTTATCCTGTTTCTTACATAACTCACAGTCACGTAATTACTCCCAATGAACAAGCTGCTGCTTCTTGTTCAAACTTCAAAGCAATTTAGTCATCTATGTCTCAATTTTGTACAATGTTTATCAATGTTGCAAATTCGCACTTGCTATTACAATATCGCATATGTTGCCAAGTATTACCGATTAATGTCTCAATGTTGCCCTGCATCACAGTACTGTTCCATGTTTAGTATGCCGTTTGTATTGGCCAGAGAACTGGTAATGACAATACTTATTCATATTGTCATTACCATTGCTACTATCAGTACTTTTGAAAAGCTGTGCTAGTACATTTTTCCAGGTGTTTCAACACAACACTCCAGCTGCACAACAGTAATTAGAAGCACAGATAAAATTCACATTACCTCAACAAAACCTGCTGTGGATCCTCATCAACTCCAGGCTTTTCCAGATCATCCAACTTAGCCTCTGGGTTTTCCTAAAGAACCAAACATCCATCTGCAGTCACTCTGTTTCAAATTTATAGTTATTACTCTACCTGTAGTTCTTCACGACTGCAACAACCTTCAGGCAGCTTTGACAGGCACAGGCAGCATTTATGTGAGATAATTTAAAGGAGTTCAGTGTCCAGTGACCAGTAACACACAGCGCTAAAATTCAGTAAAAGTAATGTAGCTGCCAAAGAGTCAGACACAGACTGTTCATTCACCTGATAACATGAGCATGCATTAGTCAAGCACTTGCCCAGTAAAGAACATGAAGGGCATGTACCCAGCTGTTATGAAAAACTCAAGTTTCAAATCAAGCATAGCAGTGCACAGATTAATCTGGATAGTCATACCTTCCAGAGCTCCTCCAGTTTGTTGATCTGCTGTGCCGAGATCTGTCGAGCTCTTAGCTGTTCCTCCTCAAGGGGAATCTTCACGAGCCACGGTAGGAATTGTCGATCAGCGATCAGAGGCTGCCACTGAGATGGATCCCTAATTACATCCAGAAACACACATCAAGTTATGACACACAGCTTACAGCAATGTGTCTCTATGCTAGAATATGACATGGAAATTTAAGCACTTACCTTGCCACGTGGAATTTGTGGATTCAAGCCTCCACAAGAATGCTACTGCATAGGGATGTTTTGCATCTCATTCAAGCACAACTGCTCAGCAATATCAATTGATACCAATCATTTCAGCTTGACACCCAATAAATAAAATGATAACAACAGAGTGGCACGGTCCAAATCTGCCACGGTTACACCTTAATGTGTAAAGTAAAGATTTTACACAATGGAATATATATATAAAGGTGTATGTATTGCATAAATGGTGATAGCATACATCTGATTTGTTTACTTCAAACTTAACATGATAGCATTACTATACATTACCCTTCACTCTGGAACAGAGTATTATGCATCCTGCAACATGAGTTTCAGGCCCTTACTCTGCCACTATTTTGCCAGCAAGTAAACTATGACCATTCTATTCGATCATGGTCTTGCATTGTCATGTCAGAACAGCATACGAGTAATAATAATAATAACGACAATTTATATGGTGCTGTAAGTTTTCCAGCAGACTGATGTAGAGGCATTATTATGAACGTGTGATCACATTTGCAATTGGTTACCAGAGCATTGCTGCCTTCATAGCTCAAGAACCCCTTACACCCAAGGGCCAGGTCTCCAAGGACCGATTCTGATGCAAGAATGTTCTAATCAAATTATCAGTTCAGCCTATCTTATAAGAAACACTATAACCAAAACAATGCACAATACAGCCTAGAAAATAGCTGACATATTTAATTAACTTGGAATAATTGTTCATAAACCTTTTTGGCATACTGACAGCAAACAACATATAAATGTCTTTGTTCCAAAACAATGTGTTAAAATGCTGTACATACTCTTCAAAAACAAAAGCCCTTGACTGAAACTATAGATATATTGATAACAAACACTGTACAGTCATATATACAGAGGTGATCCGTTGGCAAGCACGTCTTAGAAGTCAAGGGCTCAAGCCCACTCATAAGACATACAACTTGTAACATACACTAAATATCTTGCTGTTCAAAGCACTTCCTGCCCTCTTTACTGTATGCTTGCACCTCAACTCACAGTGTGTTTAAAAGTTAAAACTAACTACTCACCACTAAATAAGTAGACATATTATATGAAGGCAAATATGTAATCCCCTGTGCTGGGAATACAGACACAGATGGAATTCAAATTATAAAACTATCACTACCACAAGTTCAGATGAATGGCAACATTCCAGCACTAGAAATTACCTCTGAATGCGTGTGTGTTGCCTGCTCTACAAATCTAAAGAGGAAAGTAATTAAATGTTTCCCATAAAACCCCAATGAGATTTCAAAGAAAGTTTGTTTTCACAGAGTACTAAATAAAACAGAATTTAAAAAAATCGTCGACAAACTTCAATGACACACAATAGACAACCAAATAGGAAGATAATGATAACTTCAACTGAACAGATTTACATCCCAATTGGCTACAATCTGTCAACTGGCCAATATATCTACAGTCAAAAAAATCATAAAATTTGATAAATGTACCTCTCAAGATCCCAATTTAAAGCATCAAATGCCAGTAATAAAACAAGGTCAAAGGTCAGACTGGCAAGACAAGTTGGATTTATGGCAATAAAAATTCTATCAAGGTGCTTGTAAGTTAACCCACCAGTTCATGTCCTTCAGCTGGGTGGAAGCGGCACACGGCTGACGGCAGAGGAGCACCACAACGGAGTCGGCTTTTGCGGGGATGAAGCCGAGGAGAAAGACATTCTTGCAGCCACAGTTGTAGCATTCCAGGACAGTCTCCCCAAGCGGTCCATCTTTGTGAAGGCTCACCTCCTTTGCTTTGGCACGCACCAGATGATTTACAATGTGGCTACACACACAAAAATGCGAATGAATTCAGCAAAGCTTCAATTTAATATTTTGTAACCTAGCTGCTCTGTCAACTAAATCTCACAACACATTCAGAGGTCATCACTACATACACTCAAACAGAGAGCTTCAAAGAAATTTCATAGGAATGTGAATACAACAGTTTCCAAGCTCCATCAAAACCCTTTGCATGCCAAATGTACTGGCCCTTATTCTGGCTCTGAGCAGGTATTTCTGGGGTATCTGTCCACTTCAACCCCAAAGGCTATAAAGATATATCTCTTTTACTTAACATATCGTTACAGGGTGAACATGAAATTGTTTAAAATTGAATTTCATTCAGAATTCAGTGACTTCAATTTGCTTGGATGTGCTTGCTTTTTTTCTGACACAGTTTGAAAAGCAATATAGCTCAAAACAACATCAGGGCACATTAAACATGATCAGTATTTTACACTGTATCATAAAAGACCTCAAACTATGTTTACACATGTCATGCTCTTTCACAGGTGTTTAAGTGTTACATAAACATAACCAATAAAGTATTGTTTGAATTAGCAGCAGGTCAAAGTTCAAATGACTTCCTATACATATTATTTACGGTAAACTGCAGTACATTTAGCCCAACAATCCATCCAAATGTGGAAGCATTTAAATGAAGGCACTGCAAACATACAGATAAGTCTGCACTCCTCAGAGTATGTTGCCGCTTTACAGTTCACCCAGAACCCACCACACATTCTGGGCATGAGGGATTTCCACCAGTTTATCTTCATGGTGTTGGTCAAGAAATGTCTCTCAGCTAGTCGACTTGGTGGCTGCAATGGCCTGAAACAAGTGCTTGGTCACACATAATCACCAGCTTTGCTCAAGAACCATACAAAACCTTGTTGGATCGAACTACAGACCTTAGCATAGTTAATGACATACTATGCTGGCGCCAGAGACGGGTATAATAAGCTTAATTGCTAATTGATTAGAACTAGAATTGGGGAAACTTATACAAACAGCTGATAAATCAGTCAAATTGCTATTGGATTAGAATTAGCTATTGAAATATATTAATCAATTAGAACTAGCAAAAACCAGCAGCTAATTGATAAGAATTAAAATGAGCTGTTTGTCTAATTGATTAGTTATCAAATCGCCTATAATATAGGGCATAACCAGATATCATCGTCTCGGACATTAACCTTGGGCGAATATCATGTTATTCGGGACTATTCGGAAGTATTCGCCTTGGCAAATATCATACACACAAATAGTTTAAAAAAAATGTTTATTCAATAACTTCTGTATAAACATTTAACAATCTATATACGAAAATTAAACATTTTATGCTGCATTCATAGTTGTTAAAGGCACAAAAATTTATTCTGCTAATCATCATGCGAAACAGCTAAAGTGACGAAAGTTGCAAATTTTAAGATTTACTTGTCGATGCTACTCGCCTGGCCAAAGTTGTCACTACTATTCGGTTCGTACCTGGATCCGGCAAATAGTGCATCCAAATACTCTGATTCGGTACTCGGTGGAAATTGTCTACTCGGTTATGCCCTAATATAATATAATCAATTAGCTACCTACTCTGGCTGGCATTGACCACACAGACCTCAAATGAGGACACAAAGAGATTCTTCGACAAATTTTGCTATCACAATCTGCTAAAATTGAGTGGTAATCAGGTTGGAAATATCAAATTCATAATTCAATAGCTGCTGCAGTGCTGGCTTGTGAACTACACAGGTCTATGATTACTTAGACTTGGCAAGGACAGTTGTTGAAGACCTGAGCATTGTCATTTAATGTGCTTGCTGCCAAACCAAGAAACATACAGAAGACCAGAATTAACTGTCTTCGCAACAGCCAAGCCATCCTAGTTCAGCTTGGTTGACCTGACCTCCTTTGACACTCCAGTTCGATTTCTACTTATAGAGTCACATAAACACCCATTTGCTTCATTTTGAGCTCAACAAACAGTACTGGTGAGCTGATATAGTTGTCCATATCAAGGTGTCAGTGTTGTACACAAGTTGGTACAGACTAAGCACAACCTTCATCGTCATAGCAAATCCTACTCCTATGCCATCCAGCATAATACATTTCCATATTCAACATATAACCTGTCTTGCATATGACAAAGCACAAGTGTCCAGATTCCACTCATATGGTATGTTCAGTTACAAATGCTCATCTACAAGTGGTTTATCTATGTAATCACAATCCATCCACTGTGCAGATAGGATAAGGAATTAAAAGTGATTGCAGAGATTTCATCAAATACACTCTGGGCACTATGCAATTTTCCCTGTGGCACTGAGATGTGTGAGGACGGGCCAAAGCTTCTACAGACAATTACAGGCTGGATTGTCGGAAGGTAAACAATCGGAATTGCTACATTCAAAACTCCTCAGGAAACAATTCATTAACGATTATTTATACTAATACCAATTATATGAACATCTATTAATTTGTACAAATAATCGGCCAATTACTTGTATGCGTATATACAACTCAATGAACTAGCGAGTGACCTTGATGAATTTAGAGGCACAACCTATAAACCATACTTAAACTTCATGGGCTGTTATTTCTAAAGTGTCTTCTCATTGAAATATACACAAATTAGTTGTCCATCTCCCATTTAAAATAGCGACTGATTCAGTAAATGGTGTTTATAAAAAACCAGTCACATCATGATCTCCGAAGAATTTTTAAACAACAAAGTACTGCTGTTACAATTAATGCAATACAAGGAAAGGAAACGGCTTACCTTCCGGAGGTATTTCCTCTTCCATTGCAGAACCACTTTTTTGTCATGTTGCAGTAAACGACACAAGCTGGATCGTGTATCCCACAGTAGCTAAATAAAGGTCACAATCGGAACATATAAATTATATATTCTTACTAAATCGCATCACTTACTCTCATCCAGGAAATTATCAGATATCTCGGATATGGCTATTTGGTTTAGCTAATGTAAGACAATGAAAGTAAATTACAGTATGATAAGTGAGACTATTAGCATATGGTGACGATAAGAAAACCAATTTGGTAGGAAAATCTTTTGTTGCAATTCTCTACTTCACCTTGACATCTAATATAATAGAACTAAGTATGACACCAAAAATAAGAAGCAATTATTATTATTAGCAATTTATGTGACTCATCTGACCAAAAGGAGGCTTAACTTGAATTTCTTACAATGTCATACCATTTTAAAGGGTAAAGAATCTCCTTTAAAATGACACTAACTTTATTGTTCTATGATGTTCATGTCCAAAGTTATGAGCAAAATATATTGCTGAGTTGTTCGACTATAATTCCAAGAAAAATGCATTCAAAGTTTGGTGTAATTTTGAAGTGCAAAATTCCTAACCAACCTTCTTCAGAATTGAATAACTTTGAAACAAACTAGCTTATGTTTGTTCTCTGATGCAGCATAGGCTAGACGAATGTCTGGGCTTTCTATTTATACAAAGATTGCTGTTCTATCCACACGTTGAGCTTAGCTATTAATGGCAGGAAAATGGCAAATTATAAGAAGTCATTAAATTATTAAAACAATGGCTGCCACAAAGTCATCTAAAAGTCATGAAAAATAATTTTTTTCACAATAATTTTAGTTTGTATGTGCTTAAAACATATTTATATATCAATTTCTGTAAAAACAAGAAATTGAAAAAACTGACTGTCTTGCATTTGTGCAATCATCTCACTAACGTGTGTTGCGACATGATCCTCCTTTTGGTCAGATGGGTCACATATATGTGGACATGACATCCAAGATAGATCCAATTATATATAAATAATAATACACTAACAGAAATTTCATTAAGTCAATTTTTTCATGCAATGAACTAGACTTATATCAGTTCAGTAAGTGGCATTACAGTAAACAGACTTTTCATTAGTGGCATTGACATTGCACTCAGAACATAGCTGACAATGAATGTCCACAAGATTATTGTCCATCCTAATACAGTGTAAAAACAATTTTGAAATGTTTTTTCCAGTATGCGTTAAATTAATAACGTGAAGCAAATCCTAGCAGATAAAACAGCAGTCCAACAAGTGGCCTGCTGCCTGTGGGTTAATTTTTAGTGTAAAACATGTTTCAAAATTGCTTTTATTACCTTAGGATGAGCCCTAATCAAGTAATGTACAAAAATATAACATGTAATCAGATATCACAGTTATTATAATCCAAAGAAAGATGTTACAATTACAGCTCCCTCACTTTTACCAAAACAGTAATCCTGGTTATCCAACAGAAGGGTCATGCATTGGATTTATACAATTTCAGAAAGCCAGTGCAATACTGCCACAGATGTTAAACAATAAAAGCCACAAGGCTATTATTACTCAGCATCGCAGTATACTTATAAGTATTGTTCACATTTCCAATGTGGTCTTACTGTTTAACTACCATAACACAGTTATGATAAGTACGTATATCACCTGGTCTTACAATATAGTGTTTTCCACTTACGCGCAGGCATGTTTTGGAAGGTCTTTCAGATAGAACTGATCCTCATCATCCTCCTCAAATGTCAATTCGCCCATGCCCTGAGTGGCCGACCTAATGTCGTTGTCCAAACCATTCACCATAGGTCCATCCAGCTACAAAAGAAATACAAATTCAGTAAGCCATAGCACACCATCAGCAAATATGTCCACATTGATCAACAACGCGACATGATGGTAGCCACAAAAAACAATACATTCCGAAAGAGCGTAACGCTAGAGGAACTACAAAAATGACAGAGAACAGCCAATGATGACTGTTAGTTAGTTGCTCCATTCAAAGACCATCAGGCCAGTAAATAAATTCCACCTAATACGCCAAATAAGATATATAACCGGATACAATCCGACAGACAAACTGATAACACATGAATTTGAACGACACCACCACAACAGTTACTAATTAATAATACTGGCGGGAACATGGACTGGCCGAGTGGCCGGCCATAATAGGTGGAGTTCCTGCAAGAAACCACTATCAAGAGTATTGGGTCAGAAGACAAGTACATGACAATGAATGAACATTTCAATCACTTTATTTGATTGATTAATATTTCACCAATGATAAGAATTGTAGTCTGAACTAAAAAGTGGATATTTAGCTAAAAGTCTCTCCATAATTTAATATAATAATTGTGGATGTCGTCTACCTGATAGATGTATAGAACGAAGTACTAACAATATCAAAATCACAAATAAATTCCTCAATTTAAACAGTTCAAAACTACTACAAAATCACAACACTTTTATTTGGACTTCACAGAAATACCAAAATGAAGGGGCAACTTATAATCTGGAAAAGAAAGCAATTTGTCCCTCTGTAAATCTGCACTTTATCTAATACTTAGGCAGATTTGAGTTAACTAGATGTTAAACGATAACCAGAACTCCAATTATCGGTTTTGAAAACGGTTTATGTCATTTGCAAAACGGTATTCAAATTTTTAATTTTTGGCCTTAATGTTTATCTCACCTATCTCGGATTAATTACCATCGAAAAAATGTTCAAGTGACTCGGTCAACTGCAAATGTACAGATGTGGCTAAGCGTAATATTTTCCGTCCGAGTCCAATCCGACAAAAGAGTAATTAATAGCTGTCGATTTCTAGTAAACGGCCCTTTTATCGAGACAAGCCTAACGTGGGAACTCGAGCAAGGGGAAAGGTAACCAGAGCCGATGAAGGTAGCAGCACTCAAGATTTCCAACTACAAAAACTTTTTATTAAAATACTTTTGAGAATATGGTTATCTGGCTAATTACATTGAAAGCTAAAGATTACTCACTTTGAATTTGCATTTGATCATTGTGCATGTCATGTTGGAGTCCTGGCTATGCCAGTCAGAAACTTACCCAATTGAATAATATATCTCACACACAAAGTTACTCACAACAAATCTGTCATATGGTGGGTCCAACATCCAAAAATATCTAAAAGTTTATGGTGATAAGTTCTGATAACCCAGGAATAATCTCTAGTCTAAAATGTACTTAGAGCAAGCAGATGATGCATATATCGCATTGTACGTAATTGTACGCATAAACGTCCAAACTGCAAATGTTCAGTTCCTTTAAAGCGTTATCAGAGATAGCAAACTGCGCTAAAGTTATTATCATACGTTTGTAACTACGTAACCACGCGACGGTGTTCGTCAACCGCCATTTTGGTCACTTTCTCGACCATTTACCTTGAATTCAAAATAAAACTCAACGCGTACACAAAACATTTTTCAAATGCATTTACCTGGCTGTGGCCCTGCACTGCGTCCATCTGCGAGAACTGTGTCTGTGAGGGCAGAGTGAACTCAGAAAAATCATAGTCGTCACCCTGTGTATCAGCGCCCATGACATCAGTTTCTTCCGTATCAAGAAACGTCAGTCCCTGAGAACTCGGTCCGTACGCATCGATACTCATAGTGTTCAGATGTACTTTGTAGCAGGTAATAATGTACAGATTTAGATTGTTTAAATGTAAGACGGCGTTAAAGCGTGATGAGAATAAACGAAAATAAACGACCGTATTCTTTCGAATTCGACCAACCAATGTTAAAATGGAACACGACACACAAGAAATTGACGTCACAGGTTCTTGCACAACTAATAGACACACGTGATCACAGATGTATGCGCCAAGTAAAAACTGAATTTCAGTACTGTACTTTTCATAGCAGCGCTCGTATTTAAATCGTGAAGCGAATAGAACTCCTTCGATCAGGGCCGCCGAGAGATATTCCGGGCCCCTGGGTAGAACAGTTACGGGCCTGCAAACTGCGGGTACAACGGCATTAGGCCAATATCAGAAATATATACATATAGGCCTAATTATATAGGCCTATATATATATTATTTATATATATATACAACTATGATAAATTTATAAGTATTTTGACCTCCTTCTGCGTGAATTTCTTCAACAACTTTTGTGCTGAATGCTTCAATAGTCATATTTTTTTGAGAATCTGCTGAAAAATAATCAGCCTGAAGGAGTTGTCAAGTTTATAGAGAATGTTTGACTGACGAAACATTATAATTTATGTACTTCTAGTACTGGCCATGCATCGCGATCATACTGGACTAACAGTAGAATAATTCCCAAAATTTTACTTTATTTTGGTCATAAATTTTGTTTGAAGACCCTTTGATAGCAAGTCCTCTTTCGCCCCCCAAAAAACCTCTGCCCAAATTTTCTTAGTAGGGGGCCGTTCACATATTATATAACGCATAAAATATCAATTTTTGGCCCACCCCACCTCTAATAACGTTGTATAACAGCAGCTGTGACCACCCACGCCTATATTATATAACGGATATGCTACCTACTCCCCTCCCCACCCCAGCCTATAAGCACGTTAAAAGACATAATAATATTGCACAATTTGAAACTTTTATAACAATACAATGTTAGTTAGCACTATAATAGTAGTGATTCAGCTGATAATTGCCTTTATCCATTTCAAGAACTGCAGTAAAAATCAGCAAATGATTAGCTAATTAGCTATGTAACAAAAGCTATCTTAAAATTGTGTACTCTCTCGTGCCCAGTGGCGTAGCTAAGGGGGGGAGGGGGGCGGACCGCCCCGGGTGACAGCATATGGAGGGTGACACTATGTCACCTCCAACAAAATTTTTCAGCCAGGCTAAGGTGCGAAAATAGTCTGGAAATAGAATTGTGAAAAAAACCCAACCAACACAGGAAATGTTACCGTTATGACGTCACATATTTCGAATTTGAATCTATCAACCGTCGAAAATATTGTCTGAGCGAGTACAGCTCTTTTGGTGAGTCATTTTTCTTATATTTTTATTATAATTTATTTCGAACAATGTTCGAAATAAATGACGACCATGGCTTTGTCGAATTATATGAAAGAACCTCGACGACAGCATAATATCAATGGAAGCTGTCGAAAGAAGACAGCTTCCATTGATATTATGCTGGGCATGTACAGTCCGCAAGATGCAAGGATGTACATTTGACAAAGCAGTTGTTTACCATTTACAAACTACAATGGACATTTATGAAATTTTCGTCAAATTTATAGGACTAAAAAACAGAAAGTAAAATATAAATAAAAGAACTTTTTAAAAATCTCCTTTTGCTAATGGACTAAAAAGCAGAAAGTAAAATATAAATAAAAATAACTTAATATCTGATAACAATTTTCTTCCGTGACCTATGAATTTTGAAACCTACTTATAAATACCGATGTTGCTCTAGTCCCGATAGAACGATATTTTTTAAAAGTTTTTTTATTTATATTTTATTTATTTTCAGAACCGGAAACCCAATAACAATGAAACGTCAAAATCGCACCAGCGGCTATCAGCAACGGCAAGCCAAAAAGGCCAAGGATGCAGCGCTAAATGCTATGAAAGGGTTGTGTGGGGTCACTGGGGTGACATTTGAACGGACCGCCCCGGGTGACGTTTACTCTAGCTACGCCACTGCTCGTGCCAATGATGATTAGACCGGATGTATGGAAATCCTCTGTATCTTAATAATCGGACTTTTAATGGCGCTAAATTCACTTGTATTAATTACGGTAACTAATTGGGTGGTCGACGATTGTCACCATGTATATGTACATGTAAGCCTACTAATACAGCATAATAGTGACATACATCCTATTTAAAAGCACCATTTTAGTTTCCCTCCTGTGTGGCACTAGAAATGAGCATTACAGTATCACACAGAATGAATTTGTTTAATATTGCACTATCGGGAATTTATCGATAGGTTCACGGTAGAACTCTACCTATTTAATAGCGTATGATGTATACAGAGTGTAAATATGCTACAACTGCAGTTGGGTATTTAAATTAAGCAAACATAAACTATTTACACATACTATGGAAAATGAAATCAAACATCATGATAATACCTACCAAAATAATTATTTCAAGGGAATTAATTTTAATTTAAACCAGAATCAAAACAAAGCACACGGAATTGAATTTTAGAGCGTTTAAAGCTATGCACAGGAAATTGTTAAAATTGTAAACAGGGAATTGTTAAAAGTCGATTTATAAATAGTAAGTAAGAACGTCAAATCAATTCCCCAGATGGCAGCTAATGGTGCTAGTTTTGATTCACAACGTATTGTGAACTTCGATTAAACAATGAAGGTCCGTGGTGCATGGAATTTCCAATTGGCAGGCAAACAGACAAAATAGCATAAACTGAAAAAAGTTTGTTATATAACAAAACCTTCATCCTACCCCCACCCTACAGAGTATAACACTAACAAAACCGGACCCACCCACCTACCCATTGAGCGTTATATAATATGTGAACGGCCCCTAGATTTAGCTTATAAGCTCTGTCTAACCCTTCAAAAACAGAATTTCTCGTCATTGGCCTCCGTAAGCAATTGAGCAGATTAGCCTACCCCTCTGACCTTCTTCGAACAAACCCAACTCATCCTGTGCCTTACTCTTCTTCTGTCCGCAATCTTGGAGTCATCTTCGATAAGAACCTCGATCATCACCCAGCTATCTCGCACCTAGCTGCTATATGCACATCCGCGACCTTCGTCAATTGCGCCCAATTCTCAAGACTGCAGCATGCATGCACAGTAGCCACATGCAGATCAATGGTTCACTCAATGCTAGATTGTTGCAATTCTCTCTTTCACGACATTGATTCCTCACAAATAAGACTCCTCCAAACAATCAGAATTCTCTTGAACGCGCAGTCACTAAAACCCCAAAACACCATCATATAACCTCTGTCTTAAAATCCCTTCATTGGCTCAAAGTTCATCAACTCATCCACTACAAAATTGTATCTATCACCTACAACGCACTTCAAACCTCTCAACCCTCTTACATACGTCAACTACTTACAATCTAACCGAACCGCCCGGATCAACCCGCTCATCGTCACATCTCTCTCTATCTCGACCTCCAGTCTCATCGTCTCTGAAATTCTGCAACCGCTCTTTAGTCTATGCTGCACCAGCACTTTGGAACGGATTCCCGAAAGAACTCCGTCAGATTACTCATCCCCACATTTCACCTCCAAATATAACTTCTTCTCCACTTTAATTATCCTCTGTCAATTCCATTCACGACTAAAAACCGAGCTCTGCATTGTGTCTTATCTAGATTCTTCTCCTGTGCCACCACATGACCACTCTCATCATCGACTACCACCGTACGTAGCACCATGCTGTCTCCTCGGCTTGATTCCCTGGATTTCGATCCGTTACCGAAAGGAAACGAGAGGATTCCCCTCTCCCCCACTTTTTGAATTTTGCCCTCCCCAGAAATTTGAAAAATGGGGGCACGAATTACTTTAACAAAAGTTATCTTAAAGTGCCATTTGAGAAACATAAAAGGAACTGATTTGGGGGTACAAGGGGGCACATAGTACTAAAACTGGTGGGCTTTGCCCCCGCTTATATAACCTCAGAGAGAGCGGAGATTCCGCTCCCTCTGAGGCTCCCATTGGAGCGGAATTTCCGCTCCCTCTGAAGCTATATAAGCGGGCTGTAGCTGGCAGAACGCACGCAGAAAGGTCGGAACTGAACGATAGGCTGATTCGTTGTGTTCGATGCTGATTAAGATAATAATAAAGTATATTGTCGAACAACGATTGATTTTGTCTGTAGCTATAGTCACTTTCGAATTCGACGGGAAAAACCTAGGAGCTCCGCCTTCCGGGGTACCTGAAAAAGACGGGAAGGAAATCAAGGTTTTTCTCAGGGCGTTCGCCCGAACTGCAGCTTCCACAGAGAGCGAAATTGCTCCCATAGGGAGCAAAAATGCTCCCACTGCAGAAAAAGGGGGGCCCAAACGCTATGTCAAGGCAGTCCCGGCGCAAAAACGCCACAATAGGCCTACGCTAGCATCAAAAAGACCAAGGAAGTAATTAGCTATTTGCTATTTAACTGTTGAACGACGATACCTGAGTAACCGCATATAAACGTTAAGTAGCCTAATGTCCAGATAGATTCTTAGAATGGAATTCACTGAAACAGCCAAGCAGGGGTGTAACAAGCGGAGGGCAGAGGGCACCGGCCCCCCAGTTTCAAACCAGTTTTAGTGCCCCAAATCGGTTCTATTTTATGTTTCTCCAATGGCATTTAAAGATGACTTTTGTTAAGATAATTTGTGCCCCCCATTTTTCAAATTTCTGGGGCGGAAAAATTCAAAAAGTGAGGGGGGAAAAGAAATATCTTAGAAATTATGCCCCCCCCCCGTTTCAAAACCTTGTTACACCTCTGCAGCCATGGGAGGAGTGAAGCTTTGCTACGGACTACGGAGGCTTCTTATGCACTTTTCTAAACAATGAAAGTAGCAAAAGTAACAAAAATTAATTCTTAGGGAGGGTTTTGTCCTACTTAGGGGGGTTGGTCCGGGTTTTTTTGTCCGGGGTTTTTGTCCGGAGGGATTTGTCCGCGACCCTCTATTTGTAGCCTACAACATAGACTAGTAGAACCACGCATCCGTGACTTTTAATCTGGATTATCTCAAACTGGACAAGTCGCGTTAATCTCGCTCAAGGCGTCTAACTGTTAATTTTCCAGACGTCGGCTTTTCTTTGATCTGCCTCAGTTACCTTCGCTCTCTGTCTTTGATCTGCTTCGACACAAAATGTGCATGACTTGACGCAACTCTTCTTTGTGGCAGCTTCACGCGAGATTAGCGTAGGCCTATTGTACCTCTAGCTTAGGCTCTATCATGCATCATAATATATGAAACTTACAAGTATAGGCCTAATCATGATAAGCAGGTCTTTAGAAAACTCTAAGGCTGGCGAATGGATGGATTTCGAATATAAAAATCAGGCAGAATAGTTTGTCTTTTCACACATGCTTGCATCAGGCCCACAATTTTAGGCGTTTGAATAAACCCGAGAAGCCAACTGAACAATTAATAAATAAAACAATTGTGGCCTATATTAAATAATAGCCTATATGAACGAATCGAACACATAGGCGTATACTGCACAAAGATGAGTCACAATCAATGCTAAGAAGGAAGGCAACAAACGACAGGACTATTATTTTATATAGTAGGCCTATATATTGTAACCAAGTCAGCCCTTCGACGGAGAACTCCGCCATTGGTATTACTCGGCCAGTGTCAGTCCCAAGCTTGGACAAGGGAGGAGGGCGACGCTAATGATCTGCGTTATCACACAGTGTCGTTAAACTGCAACAACCTTCGACGGAGACTTTTGCTGTTCTATATAGTCATTGTTAGACTCGTGTTTTTTATTTTATTTTATATGCGCAACAAATAAACTATTAACGTCTATAGATATCCTATGATTTCTATAAGCTACTGCCTCAAACGACGCATATCCCTTTGATCTCCAAGAGACGTCTAACTGAGAATTGTTGAGCGGCTTGGTTCTTTGATGTTATCACCGGCCTCCTTGAATACCGCTTTGATCTTCCGCTCCTCAAAACTTGTATCAATATATAGCGCCTAACAAGAATTTTATTAACCGTACGTAGGTAAGTCAATGTTTCATATGATCTAAATATCACAAGAAATGGAATTCTAACCTCGAAATTAGCCTATGGTAACGAAAAACATAAAGTTAGGCCTACTTCGCTATGCTCGCTTTGATGACAATTATATTATGCTGCGTTTGGGAAATAGAATAACTACATTCGAGTGCCTTATGGTCTTCCTGCTATCAAGCCAGTGAACAATTAACTACATGGATTATTTGAAACGTTATAAGACGCGGTAACTTCCGGTATATCTGAGCTGACGATATATAAGGCGCTCATTTAGAGCATCGAGTTTGTCTGTGGAATATCTGAATTTTGATACACCAGATGGTGTCCAATCCATTTATTTCTCAACCATGGATATTAAAAACTGTATCGCGAGGTGTTCATCGTTACTAACCAGGCCAACAACAGACTCTTCCGCTGAAGACCAAGGTAAGTTGCCTAAACATTTTGGTTCTCCTTCTAATAATAGGCCTATATAAAGATTGACGTAAGAGGAGACGACAATGTCCGAAGGTAACAACGCGTTTAGTGATCAGACTGAAGCGTGAAGCCCGTCTGTGTTTTTGTGCACATAATCCATCCTCACGAATCGTCCAAGTAGGCGTAAGCGGAGACGAAAATGTCTGAAGGCGAATTTCGAAGCCAATCTGCACATCTACAGGAAGCAAGTACAGCTTTTCTTTCATTGCCTCTATTTGGATATAGATATAGGGCCTATGCATATAGGCCCGATATCTATATCCAAATAGACAACTATGACATACCCAAGTGTTTTGGTTCATTGGCCATAACTCAGGCAGCGCAGTTGATTCAGTCGTGGCATTTAATTATGATATTGCGCAAGACAGATCGTTGTGTGGGCTGAGGTAATATTTATAACATAGGCCCTAATAATGGCCAATCTGGAAAATTAAATCCATTTATGCCTAGGGATTGATGTGACGTCGGCTGATTCTGAAATATTCTTTTGAGCAGGGCTGCCTGGGCATGTAGTTTTCGATTCGGTACAATATCTGTTGGCAATCTGGAAGTAATGAATACAATATATTATGAAGAAGACTAGGACACAGTGCATGATGCCGAATCTTTTATGAGCGAGATTTTAGAACAGCGCAAACTTGTTAACACCATTGATTAATAAGCAAAAATTCAGCCGCACATATAAATAGGACTATCTCTTAAAACACGTCATACATGTACATCTTCAGCGTAATGTGTTGATTTACTCGTCCACTTTAGCATCCTCGCAGATGACAACCACGCGCAAACGGGCCAGCTTTTCTGAGTGGCAGCTGAACTTTCTGGAGCGGCGCTTCCTTCGCCAATCGTACCTCACCCGAGATGAGCGTTTGCAACTTGGACTTTTTCTGAACCTCACCGAACGACAAGTTATGCTTTGGTTTCAAAACAGAAGGTACGTCACATTGTCTACAAGACTAAAATACTCAGAAATACACAGTTTGCATCAAACCATCAATCAAACTGTTATTGAATTAATTAAACTTATTTCAAGCGTCACAGTAAAATCGTATGTGATTCACTTTAGCTAGTCACACACATCGGTTTGAAATTAAATGACAATAATAATAATGATGAGTCTGCCCTGTCCGTCCGTCCGTCCGTCCGTCCGTCTGTCTGTCTGTTGAAGTTACAGTCTGAAATCCTATTATAGGCCTAATACAAGACAATGTAGTTTATAATTCGGTATTTCGGTACAATATCTATTGCTAATCTTGAAGTAATGAATATAATATTATCTGTAGCCGATGCCAAATAAATAAATTACCAAATAATTAGTCATAATTACATAGACCTACATGTATGTGGTCGTCCTATTAGATAATGCTTTCACATTTAGCGCTATTGACTGTTGGCCTACACATAAGACACGGTCTAGGGCTGTGTTGGGCATTCGAGTGATGTCCATTAATTGCTAGCTAGTGCAAACCTTCATAAATCATCGCCCACTGTTGTACCTACTGACAGGCCAGGATCTATTTTGGGTAAACATGTGAGTATCAGAATAATAATGAAATAGCTAATTTAAGTCTTGTCCTGTTTTTGGCCCAGAATAGGATTTCAGACTGTAACTTCAACAGACAGTGAGTATTAGAATAATAATCGAATAGCTAATTAAGTCTTACCTGTGCTTGTTCTAACTTGTGGCATACAGAGCTCGATTGAAGAAGCAAGGGATCAGAGACGCAGCCTATCATCTGAAAGTACGTCAAATACAAAATACTAACCAGACTGACCAAATGCAAGAAGACGGAAGAAGACCGTATCCGATGATGAGCGCCATCTTGCAGTCTTCGGCGCATTCAAATTGGGACTGTAGACCGACGACGACATTTTCAACTATCGATCAACAACAACAGCCGAACTCTTTCTATCAAAATATAGCCTCACCGAACTACACGACGTTTCAGCAGACGACGGGATTTCATCAAAGAGAGGCTCAAAATCGTAATTAGCCGGATTTAAAGACGATGATTGTTATTATTAAAATTTGACAGTTACGTGTACTTCATTCAATCTTTGCCGCTTTAATTATTAGGTGCGCGTGAAGGCAGCGAAGTAGGTGCACTCATGTGATAAGAAGGCAATCATTTGGCCGTGAGTACGTTTTTGACCAGAAGACAGTTACTATAGAATGGTACCAAATATAAGAAGAACTGCTCATATTAATTTAAATGTTACGGCGCAAGCGTTCAATAC